>JAQIXS010003679.1:0-17348 GCA_034700785.1 Rossiulus vilnensis | reverse complement strand
TGTAGTATAATTTCAGATATACTGTATTACATAATATACCAAAAATCCCAATTCATGATATTTCCGGTATATTTATAGTATATTAATGGGTATATTTTTAGAATATTTTGTCTCATATTATCTCATAATATTTTGAAATACATGTACATGTATATCCCAATATCATGTGGTGCTTTTATTAAACTGCTTTAATATCTACTTTGCTGGATAAATGCACTTTTGCTTTTTAATATCTTTGCTCTGTACTTTTGCGAGAGAAATCATCGTGTGTTTTGATCCGATTAGTGCGTGGGATTATCCGTAATTTAATTTATTTCCCCGGCGTCACTTTCCGTCTGGAAAATTTGAAGATGGATTTGATGAGATAATTCAATTGATGCTCGGAATTAATGCACAAGGGATTATTCGTTGATAGAAACATTTTGTATCGTCCTACCCGTGAAAGCACATACAGTACATTACCTTAGCTCTTCGTTACAATAAAGCTCTTAACAATAATCTTGAGCAAAATTCGTCATCTGGATAATTTTCATGGACGACTTGCGCATAAGGATGCAATACAATTCTTAATTGTTCTTTAGAACAGCGCAAATGGAATTCGAATTCTTTGAAGCCGTGAGCCATAGCGCCGTGTCGCGATAAAAGCAGAAACAGCGCCTTCTGATTTTAGAACGCTGGTTCTATTTTGCGTTCTTTTTACCTTTCGACATTTTGATGCCAAGAAAGGCCAAGTGATTATCAGGTAATAATAAATAATTTAATACTCATTGTGTACAATACCGCAAGATTTTAGGCGTATGTAAATCACCATATTTGTCAACATAAGAGGAGAAAGAAGGGTAAAGGTCAAAGGTCTTACCTCGCCATAGTTTTTCTCTATTGTGGCCCGTTGCTTAGCGAAATTTCTGGGGGGGAAAAACACATTAAATTGCATTAATAAGACGTTCTTGATGTGTTCAGTTGCGAGCTCATAATTGGCAATTATTGATAACTAGGCATTGATCGCAAAATCCTTCTTGACAACTAATGGGTAAAAATAAAAAAGCGAGATCAGTTTAAAACGTTTTAAACGCTGAATTTACTGCCGTTTGTTTTTGGTAATATCCTAAATCGCATTAGTTATCCTGAGTATTCTTCTAAACTGCATAAAAAGCATGTAATCGAATCATGTTTATTACATGTATATTGCATTAGATTAGTTGACTCCTTTCCACGTTTGTCAATTGTTTTGTTTACCTTTTGCGCCACCAGAGGGCGCACCATTGACATTTTATGTTCTAGAATGAATAATTTTCGTTCTAGAATTCGAATTTGCGACACGGCGTTTACGTTGTTGTTTGCAATCAGGCGCATTTTTGTTTCGTTAACGATTGTTGCCAGTTTAAGAAGATAGTCTTCAATTAATTTTACAAGAAGCTCTGTCTTCTCTCAAGAATCCGTCAGATTTTACGGATTACGTTTATCGTACGTGGAACGAAAGGTAGGAACATTGATAGTGCATAAGGACTTTCACCTTGCAATGACCCTGACAAGCCATCCTTGCTTAATTATAGCGAATATTAGTTTAACATATCGAGGATTGTACGATTCAGTAGAAGCTAGTGAAATTATAAAACATCGTGAGATATTTGTTAAGGATTTAGTTTCAGCTGGAATGTTGTTTACCTACTTACCTTCTATCTAGATTGAAATTAGGCAAAGACAGTGTAGAGATGACGAACGCATAAGAAATGAATTTAAAAAAATTAATATTTACGCCAAATATTTTTCTTAAATATTCCTCATCTATATACCTTCTTAGCCTAATTTATTTATTTTAACCACTTTTCCAGCTACAAACGTAAACTGCATATAAGCCTCAGTTGTGTTTTCTTATGAAATGGGAAGGAATCAGTTGAGAAAATTGAGAAACACAGACCAATTGGTTGAATTAGCATAGATTATTTTAAGCCTTTCAGACACGACCTTTTTCTACTTGTGTAAAAATTCTAAATTTCTCAGCATAGGCTGCTAATGCTATCGGGATGTTCTCTGTCAAATTTCGTAACGATTTGAACCTTGTGCTGAGAGTTACATTACAATCTGTCCACTGTGGTGCACAAAATATGCACATCCCGCCATTGATACAAAATTTTAAATGAAACAAAGTAGATCACAATATGGCTAACATGTCTATTATATAAACAACCAATATTCCAAAAGACACTTCACGGAAAAATAACTTTTTTTGCAACTGATTTTGTATTGCAATAACTGTTTTTTGTATTTTTATTAATTTGGAGAAAGTGACGTGCACCAATGTGGATGCCATCCCTGGAGAAAAGATCAGTATGATTGATGATTCTATACTGATATCACTATACTGTATATATACTGGTTTTTGGGTGTAGTGATATCACTATTATTGGTGGTTTTTGTGAGTACTAATATTAATATGGTTAGTGATATGACTAAATTTTTTAACTAATATCAGTAAATGATCAGTATAATTTGTACTGATATTTACTGTCAGTACAGATTATAATGACCTTTCCACCAGGGATGAGCGAAAAAGTTAAAGGAAAGAATGTAATGTATCAAATCGACTGTGGAATTTGATTGAGGTTTTGGATTCGACCTTGACCTTGGTCTGGTTCTAGGAAATCTCTGGAAATTTATTCGCCCAATTCGTCGATCCAACGCGATGCTCGATCGAATAATTTGAATATTCAGGTGGCCACCGTTTGGGTTGTAAAATATAAACACGTTATAAAAAGGCCGTTTATCTTGAGGGAGCCGTAAAAGAAGACAGCTGCTGGAAGATAAGCAGCCGGGAAAGAGAGCTTCCATACCCAGGATTTCTCGCTATTCCGGGTCAGTATTTATGGGCTGCATTGTGTCGGTTATTGTCTTCGGGCGTTAATTTCGATAAAATTCTGATTTTATGGTCAGGGGTTGCTATGGATACAACGCTTCTGGACCGTAAATCTTAAGGGCTTTTAACTCGTGTTGCGTTTTGCGAGCGACTCCTGTATATGCAACTGATAGAAAAGAAATCGAGGTTTTTTGAAATGCCACCTAAAATTCTGTGGTCACGTATTCACCGCCCGTGACAACCGATTTTATGGTTGAAACAGGATTTTTAAAAGCCTAAAAATTGGTTGGAGACCCATTCAGAAATGCTGTATGGGCCCTTCAGCTGCCTGCTGCCATTCTGAGGGAGTTACTAATCGAAAAACCCAAGTTCCAATTGAAGGGTACCACATCATAACTTACTAAGTGCCAAAAATTAACTATTCAGGAGAGAGAGAAAAACGGAATATCCTGAAAAATATTGTTAGCGCTTATCTGATTTTGTTCAAAACAAGTTCAGACACTGTGCACCATTGACGTTTCATTACGAAAACGGAAACGAGAACTTGTTTAAAAAATTGTGTTTTTGTCGAAGTTCTTTCCAAAACGTCGTATGTGCCAAACTTATTTCACCCATAGTAAACGTTCAGATGGCCCTCTTCTTTCATGACAAGTAGAGTCATATCATTAATTCCTTCTTTCCTCCGTACATACAAGTACGAATAGACCTTGTGTTTCAAAAACTAGATACATAATAAACGAATCGATATTTGTGTCTCGCTAAGAATTAATTTAGCTAGTTTCAATGCATTTTCAGAACAAACAAAAAGTCTCGCTTAGGGAGATCTATACAACATGCATGCCATGTACTTGGTAATATTATACACCTGGTAAGCCTATATTAATTCTGTAATAAATATGAAAAGAAGGAAAATTCCCCCTTATCTCTCGGAGCCCCTTAAAACATGATCCAATTTAATTAAGGTATTCTTACAAATTTCGTTTTTATTAATATCATTGGAGGACATACAAAGTAGGCAACTTATACAAATAATAAAAACAAATAAAAAAACATGCTTCCGATTATTATAAGTTTTTGTAAATATACCTTAGACACTTCTTGGAAATGTTACTGAGAAAATAAACGGCCTTTTTCTTACCATAAATTATAAATAAAATTAGTGTGTATTGCTGGCAAAATTGAAATTAAATAACATTAAATGCCCTTTATTGTTAGTATTATTTATTTATTTCATTTCTTGAACACATGTTTTTGGTGTATTTTTTATTTTATAGCAGTTCTGATGACAGATTACCCCGGTGAAAAGATCAGTATGGGATTCTCTACATAGTGGATTTTTGGGACTACTGATATTAGTATACTTATTTATCATATCACTATTATAGTGCGTTTTGGGACAACTAAAATCAGCATGGTTAGTGACATCACTTCATTACTTTTAACTGTACTGTACTGATTATACTGATCTTTCCACCATGGTCCATCATGGTTTCGTAGCGATTATAACCGGCATAGAAAGTTAATCTTCAGTTAAGTTTACTTGGCTCTTTGTGTGTTTTATTATTTTTAATGATTTGAGAATCACGAGTTTGATGGCGCCATCTATCGGTAGAAACTATAATCAATTCTAGCCCCTGGTTTTCATAATGAGGGCAAACACGCATAGCTTACTTGCAATGCGTGTTTGCCCTCTCCTCCCTCGATAGAATAAGGGGCGGTTTTTACCGCTAGTCTTTTTTTTAAAAAACATTGTTTTTTTGGTGGCCTCTCAGGCGTGATAAAAGCGTATAAAAAAGTGTCGTTAATAATGTACTGGAAAGGGCAACGTTTGAGGTGAACGCTTCTAACTGCCGCTTTTCCATGCCACTTTAATTATTGATCCACTCCAGCTACCTCGTTTCATCTCCCCCTTTATTGTGTTTATAATTATTTTCTTGGTGGTTTAAAACAAACACCAGAATAAAACAATGTACCTGCGCTCTATCAAAGCAATTTCATTAGCCACGCTGTCGGCACATTCAAATTTTTCAACGCTTCAGGAAGGGTTAAGGCGTTGATCAGTTAACATGGTCATTGAGAAGGATTACTTTTTTGATGACGTTTTAACGGACAACGGTTGATATGCGGAAGAAAAATTAATTCAACTTTGGTTTATCGTGCTGTTTTAATCGGCGATTAACGACACTGACGAAGCGCCGGTAAGGAATTAATTACTCCGAATGAGATTTCATTTCAAAAACTTTAGTTATATTTAATGGTCCAAACCCTATTTATAGCCTGCATTAGAGGGACGAAACTGTAACCACTTCTTTCCAATTTAAACTTAAAGTTTGTAATGCGATACAATTTTCTCAGAATTTCTAGCTGAAACAGGATAATTCTGTTTATAATATCATGTAATATTGTGATAAGATATTGGCCAATTAGATTTTTTTGTGGCTGAAACCTAATGGTTTTGAAGCAAAACCAATTATTAATTTAATTAAAGATTAATTAATGATAGGTATTGCTTAACCATTTTAAGTAAGCCTATTTGTTAAAACGTATTTAATTTGGAAACATCCCAACCTGCCTTTCACTTCAAAACGTGTATTTTTGTTATAAAAATATTTCTTCTCCGAATTGAACATGAATTCAATACAATTCAACTCATTATCTGACTGCCAGTGGTACGATTTGGTACGAGCATATGCAATTCAAGCTGTGTCGGTATATTTTGCATAAGAAATCAGCCTAACAAACCATACCTAAAAGTGAAATTACATTTTGGGCATGTTTAGGGTGTTTAGGATGAATATGTTACAGCCCTTAATCACTAATGAATTTCAGCCTCGGTAACTTGAGCATTAATTAAACAATAACTAGCATATAATGGCTTTTTTCGGTTTGACAGTTGGTTTCCAGACACAGATTGAATTTTCCTGGCGTTTCCAGGCAATATTAATTTCCATGACATTTCTGGGTTTTTCAAACGGTCAGACACCCTGTTATTATTTTTCAACTCAATTATTATTACTATAATTATTATTATTATTATTGTGATTAATTATTATGGCACTGAAGGCTCCAACCCTCATGGTTGAGGGTAACGCAAAAGAGGCTAATCAGAGTTGTTAATTTTTAAGGGTCCACATTCCCCAATTCGGGCGTTTTAGCACCTCATTTGGGAGGCCCCATCGTCACTAAATTTCACGTCTAGGTATGAATCGCATCCAAAAAAATAATACGAATTCATGAAGCTCGGAGCCTCCTGTCTTGACCTCAGCGTACTAGAATTTCCGGAAATATAATTTTAAAAAAACAATTGAATTTCGTCACTCACTTGATGTCTTCCAGCAAGTCGCTCTCTTGTTGATGTTTGGTCTGCAATTTGCTCAGCTGCTCGTTGTGAGTGCAGCGAAGGGCAGCGGCCAATTTGCCCTAGTCAAAGTGAAATCCAAAAATTGGGACGAATTTATAAATGGATCCACACAAAAAATCGAGTGTGTGTGTGGGGGGTGTTAGACATGATGAAAAGGAGAGAAAATTGTTCCCGTACCTTTCTGGGAGGCGATTGCATTTTCGATGTCGATCTGGCTGATTCAACGATCTGCGGGGGGTTTTAGCCCCTATCCCTCTCGTATCTTTTTCCGGGGCCCTGGGGCCTTTCTCACCTAGGCCGAACCCTGCGAGAGGGCCCTTCGTCCACCATTGTTGTTTTTTTTCGCTGGAGAACCTCTTTCGGTTTTCGGCGTGATTTCACCAGCCGGCTTCTGCGCGTCGCTTCCTCCTCCTATTTTTCCTCAGCTCTCTCTCTCTCTCTCTCCTACCAATCCATTGATCCACGATCCATCATCCCCAACACACCCTCCTCCTCCCCCCCACCCTTACTTCCGCCTGGGCGCGCCCTCTGGCGGATCCGGCGGCTCTGCGAAATCAATGAAGGCAGCAGCTGAAAATGCTGGCCAGGAATCCCCGGATCCTGAAGGGAAGGGGGTCGTCCATTAATGCGCTCGTACCATAACGTTTGCCATAACGGCCTCCTTGTTTTATGGCAGTGTTTCGTTGTACGGCCAAAATGATACCCTCGCGGGCAAAGAAACTGACCCACCCAAAGGGTGTTAAAAATTCGTTTTGAGCAGTAAGTGGGTGTCCCAATTTAAAATCGGAATAGCTTGTTTTTGTGAAAAATTCAAAGCACTTTCAAATGCACCTGAATTGACTGAAGTTCCTCTCGAATTTCGTAGGAGAATGCATTGCTTGTAAATTCAATGCCACAAATTCGCACCGTTTGCACGAAAAATGTATCGTGCTGTGAACAAATTATGCGAAACATTATCATTGCAGTCTTCTACATCAGAACATAATATTCCATGGAGAAACTCTTTTATGGTGACAGGGGTAAAGGCTTTTCACCTGAGAAATTCGTGAAAAATTGTAGTTAATTGAAGTGCATTTGAAAGTGCAGTGAAAGATACAGTGAAAGCTTGATTATCCGATATTCGGCTTAACCGAGGTGATGCAACCTCGGATTAACCGAGGTATCGAGCAGATATAATATTGAATAAGCGTAACAAAAGGGGGATCAATTTTAACTTTTTAAGGCGTATCAGTCTTCTTGGGGCCATAAAATCTGATAAAAACGTGATTAAGGATGAACCGAAATATTAAAAATATTACTGTCATATTTTTTGCTTCAAATACTTATTATAATTGCTTAATTTATTTTTTCCCTATGAGGAATTGGTCGGCGACTAAGGTTTCAGTTTTGGATTTTAATTTCAAAATGAACAGTTTATTTATTCACACAAAAATTTCTTTAAAAAAATTCGTTACGTGACCTTCAAAAACGGGGCTTCCTTACATCGCAGCCTCCGAAGTTTTTCGGCGGTTTATTCAAAAAGTAAACGTTGCGTTTCTAAATTATTAACCAAAGTTGAAAAGATTAGGCAAAATGATTTATTAACAAAGCTAGTTTAGATTTTTTAAAAACATTATTTCGTATTTGCTGTGTATGTATTTCGTGAACGATGTAGATTTAAAAGAAAGAAAAAAATTGATTTCACGATTCACCTCCCAAAACAGTAAAGAGAACCGATTTCACGCAATAAATTCACTTTTGTTTTTATTTCAAATATCTTAGAACTGAGTACACGAAATCCAGTACAATCGGCGTACTTTTACGAAATAACAATCGTAACGAATCGTGGATGATGGGAGACCGGTTTCTGCAAAATATGCGTTCACTCAAAAAAAATAAAACATTTTCCTTGTGGTTTCTAACGGCTACACGAAACGATTATGCACGATAATAATAAATTAAAGGCTCGATTAACGTTCTTCGCTTTCCCCTCTCGTTAATACTCGTATAAATTAAATCGGACTTTTTAATTTCAGATTTAATGGCTGCTTCGAACAACGTCAATTGCACGCCAGGATGCCATTAAAAGCTCCAAAATGTGGTTAACAACTGAGATTCTGTCCCCACCACGATGATATTCACAGCTAAGGCCGCAAAGGTTGGTTTTTAATGAGCGATAACAGCGTAGAAACGTTTTTCAAATCGACGGTGTGGAAATCTGGAAATTGTATGCTTAGAAAAACCGTCCTAAAAATGGCCCTATGGGTCACGAATGAATCGAAATTTTCGCCAGCGTCCGGTGTATCGGGGGTAGAAGGCGGACGCGACTTAGCTCAAAAGTGCGGCATTAGTATTTCATCCAGCTGATGACTCCTATTTTCATATTTTCAAGAAATCATTGGGGTGGCAGTGACCGAGTCTACTTTTGACATTTCGATAAATCCCTCTGGTTACCAGACTTAAGATGGAAAGGCTAATTTTATAATGCATATTTAAGGAGTTGACATTTTTAATGACTTTTTTACCACGTAGTTTTTCAACAAATTTTAAGCCCAGGAAATACATGTAAATGTAGGAACATGTTTCATTTGCAATTGATGTTAAAACAGGATTGAATTCTCAACTTTGAATACTTTTCCCTGACTTCATCGAAAATGTTTATTGACTAAAAATGTTAACAAAATGAACCAATTACTGACGTTTTTATTTACTGTTTCAAAAATTAAAAATGCGTCATGGAAAATATGGGAATTCTCTATTACGCCCTCTTTTGATCAGTGTCATAAACGGTCATTTGAGATTTCGGCCATTTAAGATTGGTATTTTATCTGATGAAAAAATCCTGACTTTTTTTTGCATGAAAATTTCAAATTTCCCTGACTTTTTCAGGCTGTTCCTGCTTCCCTGATAACTCTGTTTTCCAGGTCAGTGGAAACCCTGTTGAACGGTTGTTAACGTTAATTGAACCAAACGATCATTAAGATTTAAATCATTTTGAGGGGAAAAAAATACTTTTGACTTTTTCCAAAACATGTTAAGGACTTTCATCATACTCAAAAATGCCAATTTGACTACTTTAATGAGTTTAATGACCTGCAAACAAAATAAACAGACTTAATTATAGCTGCTTTTAACGGCTTTCAAATGCTATAATCACCGGATGATAAGTAAGAAATACACGTAATTGCATTAATGGTATTAGTCACTTTTTTCTCAAAATTTCGCAGGCTATCTAATTCAATTCTTAGCTGAAATTGATTCCTTCTAAGGATCTTAAACAAAGTGGGCATTTTTAAGGCATGTCTATGTCCTGTACCGGCAATGTCAATCTTTTGAAAAAAATACCATTGATGTTAACTACTTAATACATTAATGCGAATAGAATTCTCGCAATTCTTCTGGTTATTATCTATCCAAGTATACGCGTGTACGGGATATGTTCGCAGTATCTAAATTTGCTATATTTCGTTAAATAAGGCGGTGAAATGCGAGCAATTTTTCAACCTCGCACGAGTCTCATTTCATCAAAAAAACTCTTGCATTACGATGACTTATATTTGTAGCAAAATTTTTTTTCTGTTGTGACAGGATTTAAGCCTTATTCAGGGTGGCAAACAATTTCCAAGATGTGAAATTCAGGAAATCGTAGGACGGTTTTGTATTAAAGTTTAGGACTATGTAAGGATTTTTTTAGGATGCATTATTTTATACCTTATTCATTTTTGTGTTTAATACAATAATAAAACATTAACTTTGATTTATATTTTTTAATAAGGCTACTTGCACATACTTGCACAAGGTATGCAATAATTTGAAACAATTATAACGGGTTCAATGTTCAATTGTTAAGCTGTTTTTGGACTTTTTTAAAATAATATTTAGGACTATCAGGATTTGTTTGTCACCCTGCTTCTTATAAGACTGTGCATTTCCAAAGACAGTTTCTGTCTTCAGAACTAACTGCCGTTCGACTGCGCTAAGCCGCTTGCCTTTTTCTACCCATTCCCGGATCCTTCTTCGGGACTGGAACGAAACCCAGTAGTACAAAAATACTCCTTTCGTCATTTTGTTTTTTTCTTCTTAAAAATCCAGTGGGATTCTTAGCGGATGGGGATATGGCATTACGGTTTGTAAATGCCAAGGATGGGGGTTTTTGGGACATTTTAGATTAGGTAGAATTTTTGTGCCTAGCGTTCGTGGGCTATAGTGCCGTTGGTGGCCGCGGCTGCGGTGATACCCTTCGTGGATCTTATGGACCTTCCCTTGACGGCAGACAAGGTCGAGATGCCAGATCCAGACCAGCTTCCGGACAGGGAGCTGCTGTTGAGGCTGCCCGTGCTGTGGCACCGACTGGCTCGGCCCCTGGCGCCGCTTCCGGGGGGCGCCGTGGCCGTGGCGTTGGTCAGGCTGAAGGACGACTTGGATTCGGGGATGGAGGGCGACGTACCCTTAGAGCTCGGTGTGGAGGAACCCAGGAGGAATTCCCGGCTCAGTTCCTTGGTCGGTTTGGCCGCCTGAAGACGTTTCAGAATCACCTGTGGGGGGAAAAAATCCAAAAAAATACTCAGTAAAAAATTGCCCTCAAAACGTTTCTTTTGGAAGACAATGTCCAGTTTCTTACTGGACATTGTCTTTTAAAAGATATAGGACAGAAATTCAGTTTGACAATGATGCTGGTGAACACCAAAATGCGGTTTTAACCACTGAATTAAAATAACTAAATTAAAAACCAAACAAACATGATTAGATGGATTAAACCCTCTACCACACCACATGGCATATCTTTACTGAATGCAGGATACTGAGTTGAATTGAATTTAGTTTTATCATGTTTAGCAGTGTAAATCGCGCCCGATTCTTTCCTAATGTTGGGTGTCCATTTAAGAGCTGAGTCTCTCGTCATTTCTGCAAATGATGGACTATCCTCATATGCTCGCAAAAAATTGAGCGGACACGATTTTGGGTGTCCATTTTCACGATTTCCGTTTCGACTCAATCCAGCGGAAGGACCAACTGCGATTGTTCTCGATGGCTAATATCGTTCTCAGCTCTCAAATGGACAAAATAAAAAATCAAAGAAAACTTGGTATGTTTGCAAAATCCATTTAAATAGGAAACGCCTAAATAATTAACGTGGAAAATGCAACTGGTATGCTGTGATGCAAAAAAAAAAAAATTAAACAGTTGATGACAACCTGACTTTTGTAATTTGAATACTGCGAGATTCTTAGGTTGATGGCAAATAAAACCACTTCCATTATTGAAATCTGATCAGTCGGTTTTAGCTAGTGAAACTAATTTCTAATCCTATCAATAATTAAAACGCAATGATTTTTTTATCAGCAGTTGCCATACGGACATCGATATCACTTTTGGCCAAATCACCGAGTCCACCGAGAGGTGCTTGAACTAAGGGCTTGCCGATTTTAAACATCGTTCTACAGAGATATCCGGAAAACGTCAATAAACATCTGGAAGAAAAGAGTGGTAAACTTCCGACCGGTAAGAAACCCCATACATTATTTTTTTTAAAGTTATCCGGGTTACTGCGGAGGAAACCACACCAGTGTGTGAGAATTTGAAAACACGACTTAAAATTTGAGGTCAAAAACCCTCGGGTCATACAGCACGGTTTCGGCCGATGATTTTACTTCTACACTCGAGAGCGTAACGCCACACTTTTTTTTCGTCCCATTCCGCTGGTTGGGTGCTGAAAAACCTCCCAAACCGCCAACAACCTGAGAACCCAGAGTGCGTTCATCCAGCAAGGAATGGGAAGCGAAATCTGCTTATTTTTTTTATTGCTTTCTTCATTCATTTCTTCGCCGTCTACCTCTTAATATTCAAGTGGATTTGAGTGGATCGAAAAAGATGGACAGGAATCGGTAGAGCGAAACGATCGCACGCACCGAGTGCTGCCGCGGCCACCTCGGTTAAACGCTCTCTCGTACGTAATTGCCAATTTCCTAGCATATCGAGGACTTATTCTTATCGGTCGGCCAGTTTCTAGAGTCAGACAAAATAAAGAGAAAAAAAATAAAAATCGAGGACGAAGCGATTGAACCCTCAAATCCAATCGAGCGCCGATTTAGAGTTCATTTTGAAGTTTCGGTTGTTTTTTTTTGCGCTCGGACCTACGCAATGACCAAGTTTCTTCCGAGAACTTGGCGATTCCGCTCAAATCGGTACCCCACCGTCAAAATTCTTAAATACCACTTAGATGGTATAAAGAGGGTGAGAAATCCACATGCCCAATTTATTGCGCGGAATTTATTGAATTTCTGGTAATTGCGACCAATATCAGATCTGATTCATAATTTCTACTAAGGATAATGAGAGCTTTATAGCATTTTGAAACTATAAGTCACGGTTCCCGAGCTTTTCCCGTATTATTCACGGAATCCAGCGTGCGAGACACTCGAAACGGTCCACAAACTGTGTGCCAAAAAATAACGAATTAGTAACACTTCGGTTGTAAGTTATTTTTTTTTTCGTGTGCGCCTGAGAAAAAGCTTGATAACGCCGATAATACATATAACCAATGTCGATAAAATCAGGAAAATTAAAGAAATTTATACTAATCGTTGAAGACAATATTTAGAAATGTCTTTAAAACTAAAGGAACTCTTGGATTAGGGCACTGCCATGTCCTTGTACGATGGTGAATGAATATTTATCGGTGATTACTTAACTTTGAATTCACCAATACTGCATGTGTTAATTGATTTGATTTTTTTTTTGAGGTAAGTCACGATGTGCGAATATCAGCAAATATTTTTGTTTGCGTGCATCGAAATTAAATTAATTGGCAGCCGTGGCACTTGGCACATGTGGGGTGTATTGTCATGGGTCTCGTATGATGTTTCCTACATTTAACGCCAAAAACACTGCAGTCATTCCATTGTTTCGTTATATCGATAACGTCGTACTCAAAACCCTTCCCTGCGACTGCACATGTGCCTACATTGTGAACAGTTCTCATTGTTATGCTAATATAAAAAAGGGTGTTCCACGGAGGGTTGCTGGCCAATAGTTTTTTAAATTCTTCGAAAATCTGCCAATCGAATATTGACGGCATATCACGTCAGCCATGGATGCTGGTGCATCCCTATCTGATATCCAACTGAAAATTGGACTTTTGATGCCGTGATAGTTACCTTTGTAACTCTTCATCCACAAACATTAAGAGGTTCATTTTCAGTTTGAAAGTTGTAGACGAGGGCGAGATTAGTCTAAATATGGTTCATTCGACACTAAAAAAAACGTTTGTGAAGCTTTTTCGAACTTCTGATACTTGCGGTGTACTCGGTGCAGAGCTTGCTTAGCAGGATGGCATTGAGGCCAGCTTGTGTGCACGGTTTGCCACACATGTACGTCATTAATATCAGGAATTTAATTACAATATTTACACTCATCAGAGGTACCACACACGGTTTATTCCCCTTTCTTTCAACAGCTTGACACACACGAGCATATCTGGACTGCAGTCCACGTGGCCTTTATAGGTCAGATATGCCAACCCCACTACTGTGACAATTTTTATTCATTGACTCCCAAGATCCGATCTGTTGGCAAGCCAGCTATGCCAGTTAATGGTAAAAATATTCCAATTTTGGTCTGAAATTAGTCCTGGACGACAGCTTTAGGCTTGTTCTAAATTGAAAGGAAGGTATTTGAATAAAAGGTATTGAGAAGGTATTCTTTACATTTTTTTTAATGTTTAAAAGTTGATTCATGATAAATATGTTGGAATGTTTCATAAATCGTCTGCATGGTTAGTTATGCGCATTAGTGGGACTTAATAAATCTGGATGGAAGATCCGATTTATTACAGACATGTATTTGGACTGTGCGATTAAGTATGTCGTGTTTCCCACAAACAGGCAGATTTGAATCTAGATTTCAGTCAGGAATCGGACCAAAAATGTCAATAAAAAAATGTGCCATATTATTTTGAATTTCGAAATTCCGACCACCATCCCGTTGAAGAAAGGCGGAGGTTACCAGCTCTTGAGAAGCGTTAATAATTCACCATTTTCCCTGTTTTTAAAAAAAAGCATGAAGAATTTACCAGGTTCTCGGTTTCGATCTTCCTCAGTTCCTTGACTCTGTTGATGGCCGAACTGGCCACCCGACCGCCGTAATGTGTCGCGTGGGGCTGAGGTCTTCTGGACTTCTGGCTGTCGATGATTCTTCTGAGCAGGCGCTTGTTCTCATGGTCTATTCTCCTCACCTCGTCGTTGGTGAACGTCATGTTCTTCCTGGGTCTGGCGTAGCTGGCCGAGGGCTGCCTTTCCTTGAAGCTTCTTTCGCTGCCGTTTTTCTTGCGCTCTTCCTCCAGGTCCCTGATGGCCTTCGTCAGCTCGTTCAGATCGACCGTGTCGTGGCCGCTCTCGCTTCCGCTGCGCGAAGAAGCTCCGCTGCCTCCCTTGGCGTTGTTCTTGCTGCAGATTCTGTCGCTGCCATTGCTGGGAGGAGCGCTCAATCGCCCGTTGGTTTCGCTCTTCATCCTCCGCGCTCCCAGCTTCGGACTGGACGACAAGGAATGGTTTTTCAGTAGCTGCCTCTTCAGCCTGGGATCAGGGGTCCTCCTCGGCGATTCCGGCAACGGGCTCATGTTGGCCGACGACAACGGGCTAACCTCCGTTATGTCCGAGTCCAGGTAGTCCTCCTCGCTTTCGTCCGAGGAATCCTCGTCTGTAAAAAAGGGCATTTTCGAGTTCGATTGTTTTAGATCTAGACTCTAGTGAAGTTAATATCGGTTCCTAAAGTAGTCAATAAACGTCGGGTTTACTCAGTTAATAAGGGAGTTAAATATGGAAACATCACAGTAGGGCCTATGAATGCAAATGCTACCACTAACATAGCAACATAGGCCCTGTTTGGGCTTCATTTTACGATAATCATGTTGAAACTTTAAACAATAAAACTCATCATTAAACCTACAATTGCATTTTGTACAAGGCTACCGAAAGTGATTTCCAGCAATGTAAAAGCAATACAATAACTTTAAGAATAGGCCACATGTAGTTTTGGTTGAACTGAATTTAGGTTTTAAATTAAATTTAAGTTTTCCATATGACCATGTTACCACATTCATTATTTTATATTGATTTGATAATGTCACGCTAATTTTTAAATGAAATAACAAACATGTACAAAGACCCAATGTTTGATAAAAACATGCATTT
Organism: Rossiulus vilnensis; assembly: GCA_034700785.1. NCBI lineage: Eukaryota > Metazoa > Arthropoda > Diplopoda > Julida > Julidae > Rossiulus > Rossiulus vilnensis. The sequence continues at coordinate 1,963 of JAQIXS010003679.1, read as the reverse complement.
ACGTGCAATTTAATCTGCTTTAATGAATGGGACATTTCAATATGGACTAGCAGAAGACTAATTCTATTTGGGGAAAAATTAACGAGTTCAACCAAACTATCTTTCAGAATGTGTCCGCTGCTTTTGCATTGAAGGTAGGCTATTCGTTTTGCTGAGGCACATGAAATTGGAAAATCGAAAATTGTACAAGTTTTATTCAATTAATTTTTTTTGTTAAAATTCAACGTTAAAAAACATTTACCAAATTATTCGCCAAAATCAAAACTTTGCACTTTTTGTTTAGAAACTTATCATGAAATTTACAGAACTGAACCTTTATGGTCTGTTTTTTGTGTGTAAAATGTACAATCTGTTAAATGTAACCAATGGCTGAGCTTCGACATTTAATTTCAGGATTGACTGAAAAGCCAACAGATTTTCTGGACATATGTCTGCAGAGAGAGCGTATGTTTTCATTTGTGACGTCAATGCCTATGATTTGCATTTCACAGAAGAGGATCACTTCAATTAAAGGTTTTTAATTTAGGATTTTGGGTGTGCCATTCCAAATCTGCGAGGAGGAGGGAGAAACGTATGCCCAACAAATGGCCAGCAGGGTAAAACAAATCCATTAACAATATGGAATTGGAAAGAAATCCACTAAACACAGGCAGTTATTTATTCGGTGAATTTCTTTCCAAATCCATTAATCCATTAATTATTAATCTACTGGCCATATGATACCAGGATTATTCAAAATAGATGTGTCAAAGAAACTGTTTCAATTAACCCACAACATTTAGGTCATGGCATATCGTTGATGTTTTCAATTAAAAACAATTATTGTTGTCATAATATGGCCAGTAGATTATAGATTTGGAGAGAAATTCATCAAATTAAAACCTGGCTGTGTTTAGTGCATTTCTTTCCAAGTCCATATTGATAATGGGTACGGGAAGAATACGTGTTATAGTGTGTCCATATGATGCCAACAATATTTTTTTAAATGAAAACATTAACAATATGTCATAACCGAGATGTTGCAGGTTAATTTGAAACAGTTTCTTTGACACATCTACTTTGAAAAAAATCCTAAAAACCCAAAACTTTTTTGACACCATTCCTGCGAGATGAGTAGCGTTTCCAGTCGTTCACCCGAAGGCCTGACACGTTCGCGCTCTCGATCTTTCGCTCGAAATGCAGAGGGGGTCGTCTTCAGAACCTTTATTTTTTTTTGGTTTTTTCAAAAATATATTTACCAGAAAATAAGTCGGACGCTGAATCATCGCACTCCGAAAACACTGGTTCGTCTTCGTCATCCTGCCCGTTCCTCTGGCTGGCGACCTGCAGCTTCTGCCCATCAGCTGACGGCTCCGTCTCGGCGCCCTCTTCCGCGTTCTCGGTGTCGCCGCGATTCGTATACATTTCGCGATGAGTATTCGCGGTGAAATTTTCGTTATCTAGCTGATATCCGTCTATTTTCGTCCTCTGATCCTGATCATCGATGGCTTCCTCCTCCTCTTCGGCTTCTCCTTCTCCTCCTCCTTCCATCTTTCGAACGCCAGAGCGATTTCGAATTTCGAACGCTGGCACCTGCTGGCGTTCGAATTCCGAACCGTTATTTTCACTGCCGCCGCCGCTTTTTATTTCTGATTGAGATTTTCGGTTCCCGTTGATGGTGTAATTGCCGCGGCTGTTGTAGCTATTGTTGTTCGCCGTGATCTGGTCAACCTTCGCAGCGGCCTCTGCTCCTCCGTCCACCGCCGAATCTGGGACGCTGCTGGCTGACGTGCCGCCGCCGCCGCCGAAGAAGTCGAAGTCTATATCGCCATCGATGTCAGGGTCGAAATAGGTGTCGCCGAAACCGATCTTCCTTGACATACTGGAACGGATCTCTCTCTCGCTCTGCCCTGTTACTCTTTTCCGATCATGTGTCTAAATTGGCGCGATAACGTAGACAACGTTCGAGCGAAGTGATGAGCGT
>JAQIXS010003678.1:0-17352 GCA_034700785.1 Rossiulus vilnensis | reverse complement strand
TGATATCAGTATTTTAGTGGTTTTTGGGACTGCTAATATCAGTATGGTTAGTGACATCACTACATTTTTTATGCTAGTATGATCAGCATATTTGTACTTATATCTACGGTACTGATTTTACCGATTTTTCCACCGGGATTAACCAGTGTCAGAAAATGTAGCAATCAAGCTAGATATTGTCGTCTTGATGGGAAACTTCAGACTAAGATTTATATGCAAAATAAAGTCTCCGCAATAAATATGTACTGGTATTTGGAAAATGACATACATTTAGCTAACGCAACATAAAGGAATGAACTCTCGAGTGAAACTATCACGTGACAACCTCATTTCAATGGCTATATATCATGTTCACCAAGATGCCACCTGATGAATCTCATGGAATAAAGTGTACGTGTACATCCGTTTTACTACCTTATATTTCTTAAACACCCTGTAGAAGGTTCCACAGGGGGCGGCCATCTTGTTTTTGGAAATCGAACGGCACGTGCCTCGGTTACTATGGTGACCGTAGAACGCGCCGTTCCATTTGTTTGCAAAAAAATGGCGCATTCGAATTCATCTTGAAAATCATTTTGAAAAGCAAATACAATGTAGGCTATAATATATAGTTTATAAAACGCAATGATCCCACCTGCTTTATAATTTAGGGTTTTCCTCGTTTCATGCGACGACCTTGTCCCGTAAGCTAGCCGTATAATCGACTCATTTTCTCGAATGAATTCACGGATTTCTCTCTCTGTGAACCATGCGGTAAAAATGTGAATATTCAAGCGATCGATTCGCGCCTCCGTCCTTGAAAACGGGAGGCGAAACGAGCGGACGAAATGACGTAAGCCCGAAAAAGCGCGCTAGAAATAGAGAAAAAAAAATAACCGAGAGCTGCTTTGCTCTTTTTCCGTAAGCCGAATTCGGTAACCTCGATGGCAAAACTTTTTATCTCCATCTTCACGTTTCGCTCGAAATCAAAACGTGACCGTTCGGGTTTTTAAACTCCAGATTGGTGCCTTTAACACCTACCCCCATCGCGTTAAAAATAGTGAAGAAACGAACACGTTAAAAATAGTTTTCAAAATGCATTTCCTGCTTGGCAGACAGAGCTTTTCAGAAAAGATGCGAAGGTCTGGCTGCTTGGAAAAACCAAAAAGAACGAAATCGATTTCGTTCTAGAATGCGAAAAATGGAACGTTTCGTTCTATCGCATGACGTCATAAGAAATCACGAGGGGTAGCCATAAAGTCTTCACTGCGCATTACGTAATTCTTTTTTTCTTCAATATTTCCGACCGAAAAATGACAACAAATTGCTGATTTAGCAGGAAAGTCGTGAATGATTGGCAAAATGAATCACACGGTGGGAATTACATGTATAATGGCATATTCGCCAGGGTTTCCAGATTTTATGAGCATCCCGTATAGAACGGCACGTGAGAAAGTACGAACGTTCGATTTGGAAGAAAAAAAAGCATTCGATAGATGCGGTTCGTTGGAGATGGAGCTCGAACGGTGTTATCCGAAAAATAATTATGATTACCGAAAGAAAAAAAACATCAAACAACGTAAGTGTAATTTACTAATTATACTGGCAACGAGTGAAAAACGTACAGGGAACATCAAGAGCGATAATCGTGATGCTCGGAGAAAGAAAGATAGATTCGATGGAAATGGAATTCTGGAACGTCCGACTGGGTGCCATTTTTCCTTTCACTTTTATATACACTATATACATGTACATTATAAAAATAAATACAATGTGTCCTCACTCACTAACTGACTGACTTCCCTGACCAACCCAAGTAAATGTCCCCGATTTTTTTTAAACAAAAGGGTCTATTTATTACTAACCAACTATCAGTTTTTTGTTTGCAGTTCTAATTTATATCTATTTACTACTTATAAACAATCCCTTAGTTCTTAGAGCACCTTCCTTTGGAAGTGCCACTCAAAATTCAGCGCATACTCACAAGGGATGCCCCTCGATTTTCCAGCGAAAACAGAAAAACACCGTAAATGCAACGAGATGGACGCAAACTTACTTCTGGACAGTCCGAACTGCGAGTCGTGAGTGACCTTGGCGGCGCCCCCGGCGTATCCCAGCTGTCGGCACACAACGCCAGCCTCCCTGGCGTCCCACTCGTCGTCGCACACGGATCCCCATCGGCCCATGTAGAAGACCTCCACGTTGCCCTCGTTGGGGGTCCGACCGCCGACCAGCCGCACTTTGCCCACGGCCACCAGTCGCTTCCTGTCGCCGATGACAGTCTCGTTCCTGTAGCCCACCGAGGACTGTCCAGCAGCGGAGGCAGAAGTCTTGGTGTCGTGCACCCTGACGCTGCCGTTGCCAGCCTCACCCTTGACCGCCTCGTCGTCCTGCAGCACCAGCGACTTGGTCAGCAGCTTCAGTTTCTCCGAGCGTTTCGTCACCTCCGGTAATCCATTGTCCGACGTCTCTGGAGCGGCGGAAGCAGCAGCAGCCACAGCCGTCCCTAGGATGACCAGCGCCAAGAGCAGCGTGCAGGAGGGGGGCCTCGACGTGAGCCTCATTGCGAGATAGCAGCTGCTGAGAGCGCAGCCAACGTCTTTTATATTTCAAGCCCGGCTTCCGCAGGGGGCGGAGGAAAGCGACACCGCCTCCGAAAACTGCTTGAGCGAGCCAAGGATCGGCATCGGGAGGACTGGAGGAGGTGGTACCAGGGGGGTGGGCGGCAGAGAGAGAGAGAGAGTGTGTCAGACCAATTGCAACCACCTTTTTTTGCCTTTTTCGTTTTTCAGGCTGGCCCGGCAGGGAATATGCGAAGCGTCACGGAGTGGGAAAATTGGGGAAAGTGGAATCCGCTCGGCGTTTTGGCGGCGCCCGCGACCTCATTTCGGCGACTTCGGTCTCCCCCCCTCCGCCCAATTGCGAAGGCGACGACGCACACCGGCGCACGTACGCCGGGCCAGCTGAGAGACACCCCTCCCCCGGCGACGGTGGCGCCATCTGCGGAGGTGCGGGCAAGCTCCCCAGCGACCACGGGGCGTTGCGGAGAAAGGATTCGGAATTTGCGAATGATCTCTAGTCAAGGTTCCCACAGAAATTAAATTTCTTAATTTCCCAGACTTTTATTTTTCAGATTTATGAAATAATTTTCCCTGACTTTATCGAAAATGTTTATGGAATTTAATGGAAACAATTTTGACTACCAATTTGAAAATTTGAAAACCGTTAAATGCTCTATTTTTAAATCAGATAATCACGTTTTGAATTGCTTCCATCACATGGCCCTTGCTGACAGCGGGGTATTGAATTGAATTGAATGTCCTCTGCAAGCACATCTTCGTCGATCGAAATCACACTCTCGACTTGGGCATTTCCAAAACGTTTTGCGTTGAAGTGGCAAATGGCGAAATGAAAGTCAACGCGGATGAAGGAGATGAAAATTTCCCTGACTTTTCCAGGATTGAACGTACATCCCTAACACATTTTTTTGCTTTAAATACATATTATAATTGCTCAATTTATTTTTCCCTACGTAGAATTAAAATTGGTAGTCCACCAGGGTTTCGGCTTTGGTTTTAATCATTTTCAAAAGGCCCCGTTTATTTTTACAAAAATTAAATAAATAAAATAAGAAATTTGTTAAATCCGCTAAGCGTACTGATATCAGTAGTCCCAAAAACCACTATAATACTGATATCACTAAGCATAATGATATTAGTAGTCCCAAAAACATATATATATACTGATATCAGTAGAGAATCACATACTGATATTTTGTCCAGGGAAAATCGGAAATGCTCGTTTTCAGATCAATTTACAGCACTTTCAAACGCGCATAATTTAACTAAAATTCCTCTTGAATTCAAGTTACGATTTGCCCAAAAATGCATCGTGCTTCAAGCAAATTATGCAAAATACTATCAACTCTTTTAATCGCATAATTTCGAACACTATATTATCTACAGAAATGCTTTTACAGTGACAGAGGTAAAGGCATCTATGTAGATGTCCCAAAATTTGCGAATGATTATCTTTGTTTGTGTCAAGTTTCCCCCCCCCCCCCTGAGAAACCAGTGAGGAATTTAAAAGTGCTTTAAATTGTTCACAAAACGAGCTATTCCAATTTTAATTTTGTAAATTTGTTAAATTTGTATTGTTTTAGGACTTCTAGGACTTGTTTGCCACCCTGTTCAATGGTCACCTTTCACAGGGTGTAACCACCTAGTACTTAGTCGATGCTACCGCCATCTGTTGGTACTAAACCGCGGTCTAAATAATACGACACTTGAAAGCGTACTGATAAAAATTCCTCATTTATACGTAAACTCTTAATAATTTATACAATGCTGATCTTAAAATCTAGGGATAAACTGCTTCAGCCATTATTCGCGTTAGGGCTAATTGTTCTACGATGAATTTGGGTCGCTGCTGGAATATCAATATCGTCTGTGTATTTATACAATTTGAAAGTTTATGTGATAAAGACTTCGTACGAAAAGATGGTCAAACGTGAAATAGTCCGTGTTTTTTTAACGAAATACTTAAGAATTGGAGTACAATTAACAAGTGGGTATTGCTTCTAAAAACATTTAAAATATGTTAAAATTGTTGGAGAACTGGCGCAAATTCTGCAAAAAGTATAGTTGTTGGGATGCGAAGGAAATAATCGTGGTTTCTGCGAGGATTCGAGAAACATTTACAATTTTGTAAAACATCAGGATTTTATACAAAATTCTGTTAAGAATTTGAAAGGAAAAAAAATCACCCAAATACGTGAAAAAATTTCCATAATACATGCATACATAATATTAGGCTAGTTGGAGAAACTTAAGCCTACCTCTTGATTTAAAAAAAAAGTAAACACGTGAAAAACATTAAAATAAACAAGAAAAAAATTAAAAATCTTCGCAACTCTTGTTTTCAGGCTGAGTCTAAAATTGATTCAATATTTACATTTCCCCCCAGAAAGTATGGACAGAAACTAAAAAATAATTAAATTTCAAATAATCGAAGTTATCAGAAGAGAAACAACTTTCCACGTATTTGCATAGGTTTTTTTACGAAATTTTTACCATTGCAGGTATGCTGTGTGTTTGATTTGGTCAACATTTGCTGTCTTCTGGACTGTCTCCTCTTTCAGCCAGCTTCATCAGCTTTTTGGACGGTTTCTTGGGCACTGGAGGGGGCGTCTTCTCGCTCAGCACCTCTACAGGTAATGCAGGAAGAGGCTGCAAAAAAACAATTAAAATTTTATTATTTTTTTGTATAATAATAAGGGAGAAAAAAGATGGTGGTACAGAATTTGGTTACAAAAAATCGATATCAGGATTTTAGTTCATGATCTTATAGTGTTATTATAGTTATATTATAGTAAATAATACTATAATAACACTATAACATCATAAACTACCAGACGAAACGTCTGAACACCTTCAACTTTTTTGAAAACATTTCTACAAGCCTAAAACAACTGTTTTAGATCAGACCAATTAAAAATATTAAAAATTAAAAATAACAAAAAAAAACAATTAAAAATAAGATTAATAAGAGCAATATACAGTTTTTTATTTTATGCTAAATAAAACATCATGCGGTAATCCCGTTAAATAAGTTTATAATGTTTTTTTTAAAAATATTTTAATTAGTCTCAAACAGTTGTTAGTCCAAGCACTGTACAGTATTCATTTTTCAAAATTCAAGATATACACGTAAAAGCATCAGATATTTTTTGTCTTCGTTGAACAGGTAAAATCTAAGTTCCCTGATTTTCTTGAAATGTAAATTTTATTGCCAATGACAGTGAACATATATTTATAGAAGTGCAGACCTTGAATTTAAGGTGACCACCGCAACCGAATTTTCAAGATCATTTATGGTCGAGGGGGGAAGACGCGCTATAAAAAAAAGGTAGGTTTATTCCCCACTAGGTGAAAAAACCTGGCCTACATTTCCAAAATTTGGCCGTAAAGATGGTTGGTATTTCAGAAACATAAAATGAACCCATGAAATGCATTTATAAACGATGCAAAAACAAACGATTAAGAACAGATTAAAGTAGTAGTCGGCTCCAAATGGTGGGATTTTCCCGAAATTCGTGAGACGACAGCATCCTACATGTCTGAAAGATTCTCATCCAAATTATATTTTAGAAAGAGAAAAACCCAGAACAAAATTTTTTCCTGTACGTTAATTTAAGTAAAAAAACAATATATATTTATATTTCGGGTAAATGACAAAACGATTCGAAACATGTCATCAATCGAGTGATATTTATCGTAACTTGCGATCGAATATATAGTATGTTTCTCACAATTTAATTTTCTCGAATTTCCCATATTTTGGTGCAATTTTTCCATCCATGTTACCCAGTTTGAAAGCATTTTTTTTTCAAATATCACTAAGTTAGTGATCTAAGTGGACTTCAAAATTTAATGAATCTCCATGCGTCAAATCAATTAAATTAAGATATCCAAAAACACCTTTCAGTATTTCTGAAATGCCATTACGTGCGAGTTCGTTAAAACAATGGTGGCGATAACAATAAAAAAAATGCAAGAACCTCCGGGTTTTATTCGAAGAAGATGTCCCAGCAAAGACAAGGCCATACGTCAATCAAGATTCAAGATGGCGGTCAAAAAAATAGGATTTCATATTTGTATATTTTTTGTTTTTATTTTGTTTGTTCTAATTATTTTTTATAATTCATTAGTGGAGGTTTTCCAAAGGCGACATGCAAAGAAGGTCGTCTGGGGGCAGAAGGAATGTCAAGCTAGAACAATGTTAAAAAATTTGGGAAAAAAATATAGAGAACGTACATGCACATCACTCTTTTAAAAAGATAAATTGTTGATAAATTTCTCATTAATTTCTCGAGTCAAAAGCTTTGAAACAGCAGTAAAATATTGGTATTTGTATGACATTTGCTTACCTTTATACCTCTGACACTTATAAAATAGTTTCTGCATGGAATTCAATTTATTTTCTGTGATTAAGAGGTTGCAATGAGAATGTTTTGAATAATTTGCTTAAAAGTACATTACATTTTTTAAACAATTGGTGTGAATTGTATGGCACTGCATTTTCAGACTGGGTATATGATCGGTATATTTGTACTGATCATAAAGTGATATTAGTAGTTGCAAATGAGATTATAGTAAATGGGTTGAAATTGACGTCATTACGAGACATCATTCGATAGGTATCCTTGGTGGAAAGATCAGCAAAATAAGTATAGTATATATCAGTAAAAATGTTGTGATATCTTTAAGCATACTGATATTAGTAGTCACAAAAACCACTATAAAACTGATATCACTAGTCACAAAAACCACTATAAAACTGATATCACTAAGCATACTGATATTAGTAGTCACAAAACCACTATAAAACTGATATCATTAAGCATACTGATATTAGTAGTCACAAAACCACTATAAAACTGATATCACTAAGCATACTGATATTAGTAGTCCCAAAAACTATATATATATATACTGATGTCACTTTGCATATATATATATATATGCAAAGTGACATCAGTATAGAATCATACTGGTAATCGGGTTATACTGATATCGGTTTAAAATCATAACGATATTAGTAAAGAATCACGTACTGATCATTTTTCCAGGGTATTACGATTTTAAATTGGATATCTACTTGTTTCCAAAAAAGTACAGTAAAAAATTATCAAAAAAATGATGTCATCTTAAACGCCCTTTAATGAGCTCGAAACCCTCCAATGAACGATTCGTTTCGCAGTTTTTGCCGACAATGCGCAGTAAAACGAAATAAGTCACAGTAAAACTGAAGTCATACAGATAGTTTCGTCAATTGTTATTGCGGAAAAAATACCATAATATCTAAGATCCTTGGAAACTAACGTCTGAAATAAGTGCCGTATCATCATGTTCATTAAAATAATGCCCACTTCATTTTACGACAATGGGTTCTCTTTTCATTACTAATGCCATAAAAATGACCTTAATGTCAGATGACCCTGTCATTTATCCAGGTGAGGAGGGCTGACAATAAGGAAATAGGGATTACACAACAGGGAAACAAAAGATAGGGTTAAAGAAAAAGAAAATGGATTTTTGGGTTAAACCCAAGTTCGATTCAAAATATCGTCAAAGAGGTGGCACCCCAACAATAACGTCTTTAGCCTATAATTAATAACTAATAATGGGTACATTCATCATACGTTCGACGAAAAATCCTGGCCTATTACTGTACATGCTAATTCATTCCATTGGCTAATTTTGAAACGGATTTAAGAATAATGTCATTTAGGCATGCTAGCAAACGTTTTCCAACTCCAAATAAACTTTTATGAAGTAATTCAGTTCAGTAAAATCGATTGATTTTAATGGATTTTAATGACCTAAATTTCAAGCAATGACTTCGTAGTAGGATTTGATGGAATAACGTCTCCCCCAGAAATTCCCCTACATCAAATTTCAAAAATTCAGACATTTCATCTAAAAATTGAATAAAACTAAAAATCAGGAATTTGATTATTAATTAGATGATTAAAATGACTCAATTAAATGTGAACGTATAAAAATCATTACTCGAAGTCAATTAAAGTATTGATTTTAATGGATTTTAATGACCTAAATTTCAAGCAATGACTTCCTTTGATGAAAAAGTGGAATTTCTGGGGGAAACGCTATTTCATGAAAGCCTTTTAAGAAGTCATTGTTAAAAATTTAGGTGATTAAAATCAATCTATTTAAATTATTTCCAATTTAATTAATCCAATTCCTTATTTTGAAGTTATTTTTAAGGAATTTTTTTAGATGAAATGTCTGAATTTTTGAAATTTGACGTAGGGGAATTTCTGGGGGGGAAAAGCTTTGCCAAATTTCAAAAATTTCACACATTTCATCTAAAACATTGCTTTAAAAATAACTTTAAAATGAGGCACTCGATTATAAAAATGATTCAAATAAAAGTGAACGTATAACAATGATTACTCATAGTCATTGAAAGTAACATAATTTCTGAAAAATCTATAAAATTTACAGGTGGTTTATTTGAAATTCGTCGGTGGCTGCAAAAAACCCAACACTCCCTACACAACCGTTATTTTTTTTTCTCCTGAAAGTGAATTTAAACCGAATTCCAGACGATAACGCAATTAGGGAGAAACAAAATCTCGATGACCCTGCAGAAGGATGGGCATTTTTTTTGCTAAAAAAAAAGATTTTTAAAAAATGGAGTCAGGAAGGTCTGACATTTCGGTTAATTTCAAGGCACTTCCCTGAAGGCATTATATATTTTCCTTCAGTACAATTCGCTTGTCCCTCCCTCCCCCATGTCTGCGTTGGCCTAATTTTTTTCATTGTTTTTTTTTTTTAAATTTATTTTTATTTTTGCTTTTTTTTTCTACAGTGCAATTGTTAGGGCCCTTTTACCAAGGACCTCGTTGTTGGACGTTTCGCATGGCATTAGTTAATCCCAACGTGAGAGAGGGGGGGTCTATAATAAATTACAACCACTTTGTACTGCTTACAAGCCCGAAATGAGGTCAAGTGAAAGTGTTTTTTTTTGTTTTTTTGTTTTTGTTTTCCTCATCAGAAACAATACGAAAAAAAAAGTGAAACCGCTAAAACTCGTGAACAAATGCGAACAGTTTCAATGAAATGCTGTTAATTGTGAAATAATGCGGAAATCAAACAAGAATCAAAAAGCAGAGTATGTTTTTATTTTTTTAAATCTTTAAAAATATTCGGTTTTTCGTGAAATTTCATCAATCACTGATTTTTTAAAAGAATTTTCAGCATAGGCGTAGCAAAATACAAAGTTTTCAATTTAAACAACAATTTGGGATTTAAATGATGGTAATTTAATGGCATGATTTTCTAAAGGTTTTAAAAGTTTTTTTCATTTTAAATAAGTTGATTGTTTTGGTTTAAGGTTTCAATCAATGCATTTTAAAGCCAACCATGGAGAAAAATTCACCATGTGATTCTCTACTAACATCGGTATGATTTGTTATACTGATATCAGTATAACCTTAGTGATATCAATATGATTCTATATTGATATCACTATATATATACTGGTTTTTGGACTACGAATAACTGTACGTTTAGTGATATCAGTATTACAGTGGTTTTTTGGACTACTCATATCAGTATGGTTAGTGATATGACTACATTTTTTTTACTAATATCAGTATATTTGTACTTATATCTACTGTAGTGATTACACTGATTTTTCTACCAGGGAACTGAGCAAGAAATTCACTAACATCACCTCAGAAACTGACCATCTTAAGTGCCAATCGATAGAACACACTGTATAGTAAAGCCTATCAATAAGGACCACTAACCCTGGTGGAAAGATTAGTATAATCAGAACAGTAGATATTAGTACAATTATGTTAATAATTTATTGATATTAATAAAAAATATAGTGGTATTACTAACCATACTGATATGACTAAGCGAAATGATATCAGTAGACCAAAACACTATTATAATACTAATGTCACTAAGCATACTCATCAGTGGTCCCAAAAACCATTATAATACTGATATCACTAACCATACTGATATCAGTAGACCAGAAAACTATTATAATACTAATATCATTTTGCATTATCATACTCATCAGTAGTCCCAAAAACCATTATAATACTGATGTCACTAAGCGAATTGGTATCAGTAGACCGAAAAATATTATAATACTAATATCATTTGGCATTAGCATACTCATCAGTAGTCCCAACATCATTATAATACTGATATCACTAAGCAAACTGATATCAGTAGACCGAAAAATATTATAATACTAATATCATTTGGCATTAGCATACTCATCAATAGTCCCAAAAACCATTATAATACTGATATCACTAAGCATACTGATATCAGTAGTCCCTAAAACCAGTATAGCATCAACGCAAAAAAACAACTGTTATTTTCGATAATGAGCAGAAATTTCGAAGTGACTGTAGGTGGCAGCACTGCAGGTCCCACGCTAAGGTGGAGGCCCAAAGGCGACTTTCATCAAGAGCCTTCAAGAATCAACATGGCTGCTTAATAATCCAGATCGCCAACGCGATCTCCCTTTTCGTCTTAATTAACCTGCATAATTGGTCCGATTTGAGACGCGAGAAGACCTTCGAGGTTGAGCAGCGCCCTTCACGGCCATTTCTGGGGGGATTGAAAGATGCCACCGGTCGCCATTGTGTTCCCCTTGATGGGGGGGAGGTCCTCGTCGCAACGCACCAGTTACCTTGACCTTAATTAAACGTGAAATTAATGGGACGATGAAATTGAAAATAAAAAAATGGAGATTGAGAGAGAGAAACCGTAAGAGAGATGGCCCGCAGGACACAACGCTCTTTCGTTGGAGACAATAGAAATAGAACGGATCCAAGCGTGAAGGTCTCTTCAGGAGAGGAGTGGTCAAAGAGGACTCTCTCTCCAGGTGCATTTACCAGAGGGCGCCCGTCATTGTGCTCGGTTTCCAATCACGTTATTCCTTGAATACATTTAATTATGTTTTAGGTGAAAGTTGGAAATTTTCGTCTCTAATGAGCTGGGAGCCAATTGGTGGGTTTTTAAAACCGAAACTTGACCTAATTTAGTAAAACATGAAAATGAACTAAGGAAGGTCGCTACCGAAAAAGAGTACCGAAATAAAATGAGGTGATCCATTTGCACGGAGACAAAACAAAATGACGTCATACGTACTCCCCCTCCCCCCACCTTATCTGCAGTTTAAAGGACGAGGCCCTAAAGCATGCCCCAACATGCCCAAAATTTTTAATTTTTCTAGGACTTTAATGGGACTTCGATGACTTCAATGAAATATCATCGACTTCAATGGGACTTAGATGACTTCAATAAGATGACATCGACTTCAATGAGATATCATTGAATTCAATGAGACTTCGATGACTTCAATGAGATATCATCGTCTTCAATGAGACTTCGATGACTTCAATGAGATATCATCGACTTCAATGGGACTTCGATGACTTCAATAAGATGACATCGACTTCAATGAGATATCATTGAATTCAATGAGACTTCGATGACTTCAATGAGACTTCGATGACTTCAATGAGATATCATCGTCTTCAATGAGACTTCGATGACTTCAATGAAATATCATCGACTTCAATGGGACTTAGATGACTTCAATCAGATGACATCGACTTCAATGAGATATCATTGAATTCAATGGGACTTCGATGACTTCAATGAGATATCATCGACTTCAATGGAACTTCGATGACTTCAATGAAATATCATCGACTTCAATGGGACTTTAATGAGATATCATCGACTTCAATGGGACTTCGATGACTTCAATGATATATCATCGACTTCAATGAGACTTCAATGGGACTTCGATGACTTTAATGAGATATCATCGACTTCAATGGGACTTCGATGACTTCAGGCTGACACTCAATGAGTCGAAATAATATGTTTTGTGATACATGTATAATATCCATTTAAGGGACAGTCCATAAATCACATCATGCTAAATGAGGTGGGGGTGTTTTTCTTAATATAACATTACCATTCTTGGGCATATTATCAGTCTGATTAAAACACATGATAATTTTGTATTTACACTCACACCTCGATGTCCATACGCTCTTTATACGGCGTTTCGCTAGAACGGCCCTTATGTTTTACGTCCTCCTTTCGTTTCAATGTGACTTCACTAACTTCAAAGACTTCAGTAGGACTTCAAAGACTTGCTAATTTCAGTATGTTTAGTGATATCACTATGTTTTTACTAATATCAGTATGCTTAGTAAATCAGCATTATAAGTAGGACTTCAAAGACTTCAACCAACACGTGCACCTGACTTCAGTAGATGTTAGCCCCTCGTTTTCATGGCTATCAAAAACTGACATAAACAGACTGGCGTTGGCCGCCTACCAGATGAAGATTTCCAACTGCAAAGCATCCGTGATAATAAACTCGAATTAACCCTCGAAAACCCCGCCAGTCTTGGTGCTCGTCTACGTTTTAAGTGATTTATCGTGAGACGTCGAAGGCTGGGTGGGTTTCTGAGGTCCGAAATTAAAAAAACTCCGCTCCCTTTTTCACACGCACCTCGCATGACAATGGCTGATGCCGAAGAATAAGGAACAGGAGGAAGGAGGAACTGATGCAAGGTGGTTTAACATTCGAAACTTCCAACGGGGTTTCCGCTTTCAAGGTTTTCTTAGCTTCTTAGTCCTAATGATCAGCGGAGTAAAAATTCTCCGAATAATTGCAGCGTGATCGAGTCTGATGGTCTAACTTCTTTTTTTTTTTTGAGGGTATGTTTGACCACACCTTGTTCCCCGGGTGAATTACGGTGGCTTCAAATTTCGCCCATAATTAACTACTTTTTAATTTGGGAAAACTAAACAACGAAGGTGAAATGCGGCCATTATGAAAACGAGCCCTGACATGTAGGCTTATTAACCGAGGGTAACAACACGGACTTGGGTTGATTCAGACCAAACCAGAAATTAACCACTGAAAGCGATACCGGAAGTGGTGTCTCGTTAAAGAGATTTTTATCGTTGAATGCCTTACCGCTTTTTGCGAAGGGTAATTTCCATGGCCTAATTTCTTTTTTTTTTCCGGAAGGGATTCGTTGGTGACGGTTGGATTTTAGTCACCTCATGGTCGTCCATAAAACGCGTCGACGGGATGGGGTGGGAGGAGGAGGGAGGGGTCAGAAATATTCGGACATCAAAATTTTGGCTAGCACGAGTTGAACCTATAGTGAAACCTATCAATAACGACCACTAACCCTGGTGGAAAGATCGGTATAATGAGTACAGTAGATATCGGTACGAGTATACTGATAATTTACTGATATTAATAAATAATATAGTGCTATCACTAACCATACTGTGGTTACGTCAGCACGTTCCACGGTTGCCGTGGTTACGTTGTACGTTCCACGACTGCCATGGTTACGTCAGCACGTTCCACGGTTGCCATGGTTACGCCAGCACGTTCCACGGTTGCCGTGGCTACGTTGCACGTTCCACGACTGCCGTGGTTACGTCCGCACGTTCCACGGTTGCTATAGTTACGTTGCACGTTCCACGGTTGCCGTGGCTACGTTGCACGTTCAACGGTTGCCATGCACGTTCCACGGCTGCCATGGTTACGTCAGCACGTTTCACGGCTGCCATGGTTACGTCAGCACGTTCCACGGTTGCCATGGTTACGTCAGCACGTTCCACGGTTGCCATGGTTACGTCAGCACGTTCCACGACTGCCATGGTTAAGTTGGAAAGTTCCACGGTTACTTTGGTTACGTTATCGTTTTCAAATTTCAAATACGAAATCGTTCTTTTAACGTTATTTTGTACTTCCAACCATACTGGAAAATTTAGTAATTTTTTTGATCCGGTTTCAAACACGCCTTAAAACCCCACCAGACGTCCTTATCGCTTTCGCCAGAAACTGTTCTCTGATTCATAGGTAGAGGTCCGGCTCTTGACCCCCCCTCGGACTGTCGGAGTGGCAGCTGTGTGAGTGGACTCATCTGGCCATTCTTGGAACGGGAAATCCCCCTAAAATGGCGCCGTTCCTATCTATCGGGATCATCACGGGGGGAAATTACTTACAAATATTTTTTCAAAGAATTTTTCAAAAGAAAAATACACACGTAGGTAAAAAAAAAATTGGTCTAGGATTTTCCCGATTTTCTATTTCGAAACTCCCCCCAAAAAAAATCAAAATTTCAAATAAAAAAAAAAACGTCATCGTCCATCACGGTGGCCGGTGGTCAAGGCAGGCCAAGAATGCAGAAGTGGGCGTGGCCTACCCGAATACATAAATTTCAGTTGGCGAAAAATGTAGAGTTTCATATCGGTCGACATTTTCAGCTTTCACCTTGTGCCCAACTGATCCCCATTTGGCGGCCCAGTTTCGGCCCAAAATTTAACTTTAAAAATTTTTTTAAAAATAAATTTAAAATATAAAAAAAGATAGATGGGCGAAAACCACGATTCGCATACTCGTGGAATGCGGCCGGTTGAAACCAAAAATGTGACCAAAATCGATGAAAATGTTAAAATGATGAAAACGATAAGATGATTGTTATGTATTAGTATAATGGGTGAATAGTTTGTTATCATTAGAAATCAGTTGTATTTTATTAGTTTAAAATCTCACGGTGTCAAGGTTAGAAACAATTTCTAATAACCTTTTCTAATAAAATAAAGCTTTAAAAACGTTTTCTAGTAAAAATATCTTTAAAAACCTTTTCTAGTAAAAAAAAGATTTAAAACAATTTCAAGTAAAAAAAAGCTTTAAAAACCTTTTCTAGTAAAAAAATTGTAAAAACAATTTCTAGTAAAAATAAAGTTTAAAAACCTTTTCTAGTAAAAATATGTTTAAAAACCTTTTCTAGTAAAAAAAAGATTTAAAACAATTTCTAGTAAAAAAAAGATTTAAAACAATTTCTAGAAAAATAAGGTTTAAAAACCTTTTCTAGTAAAAATATGTTTAAAAACCTTTTCTAGTAAAAAATGGTTTTAAAACAATTTCTAGTAAAAAAATTGTAAAAACCTTTTTTAGTAAAAAAATTGTAAAAACCTTTTTTAGCAAAAAAAGCTTTAAAAACCTTTTCTAGTAAAAATAAGGTTTAAAAACCTTTTCTAGTAAAAATAAGGTTTTAAAAACCTTTTCAAATAAACAAAGGATTAAAAATAAATGACTCACATGCTTTGTTTTGATTTTTAGTTTGATATTTTTAAACTATTTTTAAATAAATATTTTAAGAAAAAATTATTTTAATGCTAATTTAATGACTTGAGGATCTCTTTCACTTGTGGACATCATTTTATAAGATTTAAAACATATTATTAAGGTTTTTTTAAATATTAATTCAAGGACATACTGTATATTCATGTATAGTAATTATAGAAATGAAAATTAGGGAGTGTGTAGTAAGCACATTTTTTAAATTTAACAAAAGTATTCATATCTACAAACATTTTATTAAAATTAAAATTAATCGATCGCTATCAAATAATTATGATGATAAAGCTCCAACGCCCATCCATTGTTTTATTTATTTAATTAATAAGAACGAGAATTTATGCTAAAGCGATGTAAGGAGATAACGTCGATATAAATAAGTTTTTAATTGAAAAATTACAGGGGGGATTCAAATTCATAAATCCTAATACTAAAAACCTTTTAATCAATCGATGAATTTATTTTTCACAAAACTACAAAAAATTTAATTGTAATAAATTTTTAAAAATTACGAAATAAATTCGTTCGATTTGAATGTAACATGTACTTATTTGTTAGCCTAATTAAACCCATCACATTTCCAGCAAGTAAAAAAACAATAATAGAAATCATTATTTTTTTTGAGAATTCCACATATTGCGTGGAGTTTTCGAGAAATTAATTATTTTTTAAAACCTGCTTAATTAATTAAGTTCATTTACCGCCTTTTTCCCACGCTGCTTGACATCATCTTTTTTTATTTTTCTTATTCTTTCTTTTTTTCAGAACTTTGTGTTATTTTTCAATATATTTTTCAATAAAAAAGGGAGAAAAAACCCCATAAAAATGGCCCAATAAAAAAGCTAATTAAAATCGGGTATGAATTTCGTAATTACTTTCCAATTAGCACAAACCCATAAGCGGTTTTTTATTGTTTTTTTTGCATAAATTATTTTCAGCTTAAACTAGTTTAGTTTTAGTATATCTGCATTGTTAACTAACTGATCTTGACCCAATAAACGAAAGTTCCAGGCGAAATATCCCATAAAAGTTTTTAATTCGCCGAATTTTAATTCTCTTTTAGCTAAAATAAAACGGAATTAAATCGTATTTTTTTGGGACTAAGTTCATTTTATAAAACCATTAAAAGTTGTTACGTAAAATGTCGAAAGATTATCAGAAACGATAAAAAGTAATTAAGCCTAATTCGTCACAGAAAATAAATTAACGAGTGTTGGGACTCCATATGAAATTTACGAAATTTTGGAAATATAAAGAAATTTCACCCCTGAGGGGGAGGGTGGGGCGGTCGAAACGGTTTTGAATAACGATTAAAAATTATTGCTTTAAATTAAAATACTGGCCTTCTGATCACATCGTGATCAGATAATCCTTGAAATTTCGTAAATTTTTTTTTGAAAAAGTTCAAAATCTAACTTTATGTTGATTATTCACGAAATGATTGATCACCCTAACATCGAGAATTCGCAAAACCATTTCCACGTACAAGAACGCTGATCAATTGATCACCACTTCTGAAATCAGTATTACCCTTAGTGATATCAGTATTCAATTCAACTCAGTACCCTACAGTCAGCAACTAAATGCCATATGGTAGGGGGGTCAAGCCCATTGTCAGGAGGA
>JAQIXS010003677.1:0-17354 GCA_034700785.1 Rossiulus vilnensis | reverse complement strand
GATCCTATTCTGAATTCTATTCCTTGGGATGCATTTCAGATGAACATTCGACCATTCATGCCATCCGCAGCCCAGCTGTTGGTTCCGAAGGACCGACTGGTCCTCCACAACCTGACTTCTTCGGGCACATCGCCATCACCTTTGCTGCCTGGAAAAGAAAATAGGAAGCAAAATGGAGGCACCCCACCGAAGCAGACCCCCACGGTTAGTCCAACTTCATTCGTTCACTTTCCTTATCTTCCTCTTTATTTCTCTTTTATTTTAATTAACTTTTGTTTTGCAGAGTTCTCTAACCCCAAGCATTCCAAATGTATCTTCGCCAAGGTAAGAAAAAAAACCTTAATCAGTACTCTTTTAATTATGCGAAATGCTAGGCTAACTAAGGATTACTGCTAGCAGCCATGGTATTGTTATGGCTCTGGTAGGACTGATATGAATAAAACTGGAGTGTGAGCACCTGATCTACGGACATAGACTTTCAAGACATGTTTCGGTCGACGCTATTCTGTTGTTATTGGCACAATGTCTGCAAGGAAGCAGCTGGACAGGACATGGTCATAGATACTCTGCTACATGTGTGACTGTTGATATACATGTAACTTATGCTCAACTGACTAATCCTTAGCTTATGTTCATGAACACAAATAATCAGATCTTGTTTGAGCGAAGAAATTGGCACTTCTAAAGGTATCAACAAATGTATTTAATTGAGCAAGTAGATGTCCCATTAAAAATGGAAATAGCTCGTTTTGTACACAATTTTGCAAAACATTATCATTGCAACCCTTTAAACTCAGAACAGGAGTAAAGACATGCAGCAGATGTCCTAAAAATGCAAATTGTTTACTGTTATTTTCCTCATCTATTTCTCTGGTGAAAAGCTTTAAAACAACAGTAAACGTTTATTTTGCATTTTTTTGGGACGTCTGCTGCATGTCTTTACTCCTGTTCTGAGTTCAAAGGGTTGCAATGATAATGTTTTGCAAAATTTGTTTGAAGCGGGATACATTTTCTGTACATTTTGGTGTGAATTTTAAACAATTAAGAAAGAAATTTTAATCAATTTAGACTCATTTGAAAGTACTGTAAATTGTTCACAAAACGAACTATTCCGATGTTAAATGGGATGTCTTCTGGCTGTGCAAAATGCATATAGTTTTTTAATACCTTTAGCCAGGCCTGCGTCTTCGCTTGCAAGGGTGTCAATTGAATCATTAATTCAAGGTGTAGGTACAGGGTTCCCACAGAACCTAGGGAAGTCAGGTAAAATTTGAAAATGTGTCGACAAGTCAGGGGATTTCTTAACTTCGAATCATAATTTTAATCCAGGAGGCATTACATACACTGTACAAAACACTTTGTTCAAACTAAAAATGTTCATCTTATTTTACAAACTTGCTCAAACTTGTAAAATTTAATTTAACAGTGTCTGAAAATTTGCAAGAATCGACCCACAACTACCTATTCCTTCGCTCTATTAATTATTATTTCTAAGCAATTTTGTGCAGAAATTTAGGTCAGAATCCTGTATTGGTAATCACAATTTTAGAAAATGTTTTCTAGTTCTCATCCTAGACAGCTGATCAAAAACATCTATATCTAAAGCAAGGTTATTTTCAGTAGTTGTTTGGTCGGTGGGATAACCCTTAGGTCAGGGTAAATGACAATTTGAACCTAGGAAAGTCAGGCTATTTATTAAGGCTGTGGGAACTTGAAAGTAGGGCCTATACGAGTGTTATTAGTTTTTTTATTTTAAACTTTTCATCTTGTCGTTAGAAGATATATTTAGATGCGTAGCATCGACGATGTCAAGAATCGGAAGTTGTGTTCTTAGCCATTGTAAATACGGTAAATAAATAGTCAAGAAAGCCCTTTTTGTCGAACTGTAGAAGAGTCGCTATGACAGCGGAAACATTGCAAAGTGTGTTCAGTTTTAAGTATTCCATCTATTATTTATTGTTAATCCCTTATTCAGCTGTCGGAACTTGACGTATTGATTAAGCCTTGTAAATAATTCCAGCGAATTACCAAAAAAGGGACTAAAATAACTGTTTCAGCTGGGAACTGACATTTAAGGTATAAACAAACCCTTAATGGTAAACTAACGAAGTTTTATACAGTTCACTTTGTTTTTTCCTCCTCTAAACTATTGATTTTTGGACACGCTCTCCGGTTTTGCAAAAAATTCTTTAAAAAAACGTACGCGTTTCGAAGCATTTTGTTGGTTTTTAACCATCTTTTCTAAACTGTACATTTTATTGAAATATAATATGTTTAAACGTTTTGTAAATTCTGCTGATTTTATCGGGTTTTTTTATAATTTTATTTCCATTCATTAACTGTAAAGTGATAAATTGTTATTTTTTTAGGAATTGAAGTTTTTTTTTTTACTTTATTAAATTTCTAATCAATTTGTTGCAGCTGTTCATGGTTCTTTCATCAGTTTGAAGAACAAGGAATAGTTAAATGTTGTAATACTTCCTGTACTGAAAAGAAATCAATTGGCAGTGAATTTTGAAACGATATTTTTCGTAATCTACCTGCATTTCTAAATGTATATTGAATTTAAATCTTTTCGAAAATAACATACCTTTCTATATTTTAAAATTAAACATTTTTGATATGAATATTCGAGATCTGCATGCATTTCTAAATGCGTTTCTTTTCAGTATGAGCCAGTGGCGAATAAAAATTGTTTTAATTTTAAATTTACCGTTTCATTCGTCAGTGGTTATCAGCAATAATTTATAGTATTTTAATGGAATGATTCCATTGATATAGACTGGCTAAGCATATAGTTCATTTTATGCTAAAGAGAGCAGCATAATGGACATGATACCAGGGATCTTGGCTTTATATTTACCGTACTTACTGCGCTTTTAGTCCTTGACTTTGTTTTTTTGTGCATACTTAGCTGTGTTCAGTAAGTTCAATGCTTGTTCTCCCATCCAAAACTAACATTCTTGTCCGTTCCCGTTGCTTGTCCCAGCACAACACGGAGAGGCTATATACCGAGCGGTTACTCCCAGTGGCGGAGAGTGGCCACCAAGTTAGGGGTCAAGTAAGTGGGCCGCTTCATCCCGCTGACCACTGTTGTACTTTTCAGTTCCATTCCGTAGTATTTATTGTTTGTCTTGTGTTTTATTTGGTTGCGCTTGTTTCGATGTTGTGACCTTTTCTTTGTAGAGGCTAAAACCAACCTTAAAAAAAATGTCCAAATTTCAGTTAGTTTTATTACTATTTTGTAATTACGAGGTCCCATGCTGATAAAATTAAACACTGGTGCGTTTAATTTTATCAGTGCTTGTTATCTAAAAAACCTGAGAAACAACGTGTTCATAAAGCAAATGCAGTGTCTTTAATGGGCAAGTCTTCAAAGGCTCTCGCCAAGATGGTTTTGAAAAAATAATTATGCTAAATATATGTATATATATATTTATATTTCCCCCTCTCAACTGTCATGATAATTATTTCTGCTGGTAGATATGGGTTAAACATTGTTGTCTATTTTGTATCCAGCAAATTTGGGAATAATTGAAAATGTGGTCGAATTAATAATGTTTTTTGAATTAATGTCAATTTTAGTAACTAAATTGGGGAAACTTATTGTAAATGCAACTTTTTTTGAAACTTTATTAATATTATTCGTTAAAGCTTTTAACCAAAGTTGGAAATAGCTTTCCAGCAATTTTAATGCATTTCCCCAATGACCGAAATAGCAACTGGATGATCCTGGATCAGGGTCAAGTAAATATTTGAATTTTGGAATGCGACCTAAACCAGCAAAGATAGTGTAAATTGTTGCAAGAGCAAATGTTTCGAGTTAAATTACAGCCATTTACGTTTGTATGTTTATTAGTCCATTTACGAAGCGAAGAGCGATTATCATAAAACTAGAAACTTAACACATTAGTTTCGGATTCTCTAGGGCAAATATTTGAGATATTTGGGTGAGCACCCAATTTGCAAATTTAGAAATGCGTGTAGTGTTAATAAAGACAACTTCTAAAGTGCATGTAATACAGTGCTTGTTTAAAAAACGAAGATGTATTAGCTTTCTTAAGATTGGTTTAAATCCTCGAGAGATCGTTTTGCTCTGAAGATACTTGTTGAAGTTGTTCGGCTTAAATTCCAAAAAAGAAGTTTGGGGAAGTTTCAAAATTCATAAAATTGCAGAGTATACAGAATTACAATTTTGAGTAACATTTTTCAAAGGAGGATCCAATAAACGCAGAGGCGTCTTCAGATTTATTCAGTTGATGACGTTTAATTTCGAGAATTGTCTTTTCTAAAATTAAATAAACAAATAAAGATAAAGCTGATGCAAAAATTCTTGTATATAGGACTGTAGTTTTGAATTTTATTATTCATTTCTTACAAAATTACTAAAGAATGACATCCCATTGATTTAGGTCATATTTCAAATAAAACTACGAATTAAATTGAAACGTGGTTTGTCCTTAAATTTTCTTTTTTATAGTTTAGCACCAAAAGAGTAATTTGTTCAAACTTTTTAAGTAAATAATTATGCAATCATTTAAATCATCAGTTTTAACAATAATAATTTTGTCAAAAGTAAAATAAAATAAATAATTGGTAACTTATTCATAACAAGTACGCCTTTTTATTTTAAGAGGCGATTAATAATTTCATGATATTATGACACACTTTATTGTAAAGTGCCAATCGATTAGCTGTCTTTGTCTTCATAATGCTTTCTATAATTATTAACGCTTGACAGAACTATAATTAAAATTGAGTAGATCATAACTTTAATGATTTCTTTAAAAATGCATCTCTTTTATCTGCAATTGTATGCAGTGTTCTGTTTTTCGTAGCATTAACTAACAAACCAAAAACTTATTTCTTGGTATTTAGGGCTATAATGTGTCGAAATTAGCGTGTTTGAAGCGAAGTGTTCTGGCCTTACTGGCATGTTGGTCGGATAAGGGAGGAACTCTTTATTGGGTTTAGTTGTCCTTCAATCATTGAGGGTTTTATGATTTCATGTTTTGCCATAACCATGTAATCAGTGCGTTTGCTTTGAAAGAATCCTACATGGGCTTGCACCTGAGTGGTTTTCTCTGAACAATTTTGGCACGGATGGCTGAATAGTTATGATATATTGATGTCAGAACTCAGTGATTTTGTTTCAGGATTTCCCCAGACTTTTTTTCCGTGATTAAGGGGGCAGGAATTTTGCTAAATGAGCATGTAATCCTTTACCTTCCCTAATGTACTTTGAACAATGCAAAGGTTTGCTAGGATAAAGATGGGCTATCATTATGAAATAGCTCATATAATAGTTACGTTTTTTGATTTGTTATCAAATTCCCAAGCTGCTAAGCAAATTTATGCCTAGCCTTTATTCGACCTGTTTGTTGATTTGTGAGAAAAATGTAGCAATCGGAGTTTTTTTATTTAAACAATTCTTTACTGACAATCGCTGATAATGGCTGCAATTGCCATTGAATTCGTGGCTTGATTTTACACCGATATAAATGAATTGTTTCGTGCAGAACCTGCGCACCAAGTGTACTGCATTTTGGATACTATTTAATTATGAGGTTTGGCCTATCCATCATTGTTTCTTGGATAATTAATTTTTGTTCCACGTTTTTCAATGTTAAGTTATTTGGAAATATTTCAAATATGCAATTTTAGAGTGTAATCATTGCCGTTAAATTTTCTTTTCACCCTTTTAATGTTTCTTTCATGAATATGAAATGGGCAATTACGCTAAATCTGTCAGATTAGCCCTGATGTATTAATTTACAACTAAATGTAAACAGATTTCTTTGATGTTGTTGCTCCCACAATGTTGTGGCCATTGATATTGTTTTTTATTATTTTCTTATGTTAATTCCAGTATTTTAGTTGTTATTTTTGTTAAGTATTTGGTATCGTACAGTTTATCATAGATTCATTTCATTGTGTTGTTCCACCCTGCACATCAGAAAACTTGAAAACAACTGTTTTTAATGAAATTCAATTGCGAAATAGCAATTTTGAGACTCGTTTGGCATTAGAAGTAGACGAACATTCAGGGTATCTCAGTTTTCAAGTTGTCTCCGTGAATTCATAACCCTGAGACATTCGAAATATTGCAAATAATCCCAGTAATGCATTATTCGTTAATAGTTCTTCTTTTATAATATTTATAGTAAAGTTATCAATGAAGAAAGGGAAGTGGATGCAGGAGAAGATGTTTTTAATAAGTGAGAAAACTGAACAGTCATATTTAAATTTAATTTGTACAATTTGTTTTTACCAAAAATGCTGATTTCCGTCATTTAGATTTGGCAGCATTATTGATATCAATTCGGCATCCATGGAGTCTTTGGATGAAGGTATGAAATCATGTATCATATTAATTCCAATTTTTGGGCAAAAATTATATGAATTTCCACTTTCCGTAAAATGCTTGGGTTAGTATTCGGGATGTAATAGTATAACAAATTGGTGAATTCCTCAGATCCATAAATGTTATGATTACATTTCTGAAAAAAGTAGCAGATGCTTATTCAAAAATACAATGATTCAATGAAATTAGAAATTATTCAACAAAAATGCGTAGTTTTACGAAAAAGGAATGGATCAATTGTGTTTACACTAAAGAGGATAGCATGTGAATTTAAGACGAATAAATTTAGTTTTGCTTGCAATAATTTAGTTCTTAACTGTTTGTACTTCCCGTGTGCAACCGTTTTTCATTTTTTTTTCTTATAAATGTATATGGAAAATTCTTTTTGATTTTCTCACAGCTGTTTGCATGGCTCCAGGACCTGCCGAGCTCACGACGTTGGACGATGATCCTGATCTAAGGTTAACTGAAGAGGAACCAGAAGCTTGGAGTGCAACTGTAGATAAAAAGGTTTGTCATGCATGTTTATGCTTATCGTTTGTGCACACAACGGAAAATATGTAATTGTTTATATACAGAAATTGAATTATTATTAAGGTATAAGAAAATGCACTTCAAATAAAATACATTTCACGAACGTTTTTGCTACAATGTGAAATACCTGAGACATCTGTGTAATGTTCCGTAATCCAATTTATTTTAAACTTGAAAAAATTATTTTGTCGAAAATCAGAAATATTCTTGAATTTTTTAGTACTTGAATGTACACTGCAGTAGACATTGAACTCTGAAATTTTGAGGATATGAATTATATTAAGATATTCTAGTTTCTCTTACGTTTGTAATGTTGAAGTGTAAAAATGTTTACCATTTATTATTGTTGTTACTAATCGATT
Source organism: Rossiulus vilnensis (assembly GCA_034700785.1). Classification (NCBI taxonomy): domain Eukaryota; kingdom Metazoa; phylum Arthropoda; class Diplopoda; order Julida; family Julidae; genus Rossiulus; species Rossiulus vilnensis. Next base: position 10,094 of record JAQIXS010003677.1, on the reverse strand, counting down.
AATTTTACCGTAGGTTTTAAAAAAACTCAAAGACAAGGACATAAAAAGACAAGAAACTATATATGGTAAAGTTCCTAAACTTGTGCTATTTTTTGTGGATTCACTGTTATAGTGTGGATGATTAACGCATTGTTTATTTCGTTTCAGAACTGATAATTACCGAAAAACATCACTGTTTAACTTTAAAAGTGATGCAGAAGGCAAGGGGAAAAATGACGTTAATTCCGAGAAACCGGCCATGAATTCTCTTTTCAGCTGTTTTTAATAATCGTTTTCAATGCCTGATTTCCAGCTGTTCGCTCAGGGAATGCTTCGGGAGCTTGGCATGAGACCAGACCTTGTTAATAAAATCTTTCCACGCTTAGAAGACATCATCGAAGTGCACATGGCTTTTTTGAAAAGGTTACGCGAGAGGCAGAAAAAAGAGTCTGTCATAGAAAATATCGCAGATATTTTATTAAGTCAGGTTGGTAGGAAATTGAATTAGCCCCACTGTATCTCCAAATCTATTCCAATAATTGCATTATATAAATTTCCTGTTTTATTTTATATGTCATTTCAGTTCCGTGGTGAAACGGCTTATCAAATGAAGTCGGCATACGGAGCATTTTGTAGTCAGCACAAAGAGGCACAATCTTTATATAAAGATATTTATAAACAAGATAGGAAGTTCCAAAATTTTATCAAGGTAAAGGGTTTTGCTCGCAGCTTTATGAATTGTTTGAAAATAAATATTCCAAATCTAGAATTTCCAAATATTCGAACTCGTGTATGTTTATTTTTTTGGATCTCAAGTTTGTTTCACGTAAAAAACTCAATCTGGGTCATCCTGTTTTTCACAGTTTGTTAAATTTCTTTCAGAAAATTCTGTATCAAGTGGGTTTATTCCAACTTCCCAAGACACTTGATATAACTATTTTCAAATCCACAATTTACAACAATTTATTTTCGTGTATATTTATTTTTTGCTTCTCCAGTTTGTTTCGCGTAAATAACTCTAATCTGGGTCATCCTTTTTTTTCACAATTTGTTTAATTTCTTTCTGGAAATTTTCATTGAGAGTCTCATCTCGAGCTACTTGATATAACTAATTTCTAAATTTAATCATTGTTAATTATTGAACTCACGGTTAATTTTAACAATATACTTGTGATTTTTCTTTTAGAAATGCAGCTTATGGCCTTTATGTAAAGCAAGGGGTATTCCCGAGTGCATTTTACTAGTAACGCAAAGGATCACGAAATACCCGCTGCTAATTGAGTCACTGATTAAGGCCTTCAAAGACAACAAAACCGAACAAGAATCTTTGAAGCTTGCAAATACCTATGTCAAGGTGAGATGCCGGTCATTTACAAAATATGTGCTCGCAAGCGTTTCCTAGAGTGTCTCAAAAACCTTCGTTATGTTGCAGGATATTTTAAACGATGTGAATGCTCAAGTTGCAGAAAAAGAAAGGGAACAACGGCTGTTAGAAATATACAACAAAATCGATGCCAAATCCGCCACTTTATATAAGGGCAAGAAGTTTAAGAAGTCCGATCTTTTGTCGAGCAGCCGAAGGCTAAGGCATGAGGCGACTGTTGGACTTAAGCAAGCTCGTGGCAAAGAACTTGGTTGGTTAAATTTGTCTTGTGTTATTTTTCGCAATATTTCAATATTTATTGCGGTGATTTGTAATGTACGTTTCATTTATCAGAGGTTACACTCGTGCTGTTGTCCGATGTCATTTTCTTTCTACAAGAGAACAACCAAAAGTACAGCTTTGTTACTCAGGATAATAAGGTAAATTTTATGTGTTACAGTTTTACTCAAATATTTAAAAATTCCCCTTAATTAAAAAATGGTGTCCTGAATCATACATTAACATTTGTCATCTTTTATTAGTTTTATTAGTTCTGTTTATTTTATTAGTTTCTCAATAATACTATACATTTTTATTTTGTATAGAGCAATGCTCTTATAAGTGTGTTACATAATTTAATCTGATGTCTTACATGTATATTATGCAAAAAACTGTTAAAGAATATATTTTAAATTAAAATTAATATGAATTATAATGGAAATGTGCCTCCAAAGAAACCATGGAGACTATGCAAATTATTAGTTTAAAACGCAGAAACTTGGGGAAAAAACTAGGTTTTCAACGAATTCGTTTCGCTGTTAAAATGTTTACAGGCTGGAGTTATATCGCTGCAAAAACTTTTGGTCCGTGAAAAGGCGGGACAAGACAATCGGGGCATTTACCTCATTAGCTCTCACCCGAGTGATCCCGAAATGTACGAACTGATCTGCCAAACTCCGAAAGAAAAGAAAATGTGGATGGAAACCATCAGGAGAGCCGTTGACCTCTGCCCAGAAGAAGGCAAGCGCAGACCATTGCCATTTCCATTATATTTATTTTTATTGTTCTAAATGGGGTGTTTATAATAATCATAATTTCAGACGAAGGCCTACCTAGTGAAACCGAAGAGGAGCGAAAAGTTGTGGAAGCCAAATCTGCACGTCTCAGGGAATTAACAGGTATTAACTGGCGTGCTAGTACTTCACTTGAAAACTTTTGCAGAAATATTTTCAGAGAATTAAATTTCACATCTGTCGAATTTTTATTTGCAGCAAATTTGCACGAAAAGGATCGAGAATTGGCAGTAATATGCGAAGAAAAAATGAGGATCCTAGGAGAAATGATGGTAATTTTTTGAATTTTTGATAGCAAATGAGAAACAAATTTGGTTTAAAATGCCTTTTTTAATTTTTTTTTCTGCAGGAGGTTGTCGGTAAAGAAGAAGTTATGGAACCAGTAAGTCCTCTGAAATCTTTATTTTGCATAGAATGTAAGTATTTTTCTTCAATGTGTATGTGATCAATTTGTTAATATTTGTTTTGCAAAGGTTCAATACCTTCAGCTGATTGAAGATCCTCACGAAGGCCCTGACACCAGAGAAATGCTTTTAGCAGCTGTGCATGAGGGTATGTTTCTTGGCTAAATGTCCTTTGCTAATAAACAAAAACTCATTTATTGACAGGCCAGCAATGTCATGATGCAAATTCATTGTGTAATAAGATTTTTAAATTATAAAATAAGTCATTATATCGAAAACATCTAACAGAAATATAACATGAAAATATGAGATCAGGGTTTTTCCCCCAAGAAGTCAATTTCATTTTCTCTAATGTTACTTTATTTTCGGAAATTGAAGCTTCTCGTCTGGCAAGTGCTTTGTATGTGTCTGGCACCAATTTGAGCCGAAGTATTAGCAGTGCTGGAGAGCATCAAAGCGAAGCATACGTTTCACCAATTTTACCAAAAAGGGCAGAGACGTTTGGTGGCTTTGATAATCCCAACAAGGACATGCTACCAAAACGTAAGTTTAATCGATCTAAGCATCAAAGTGTGTGGGTTTTTTTCTAAAATAATTATGGGCTCTTGAAATCCTAACGTTTTTATGCATCCGATTCCAGCTGTGATAATAAAAAAGAAGCTCTTGGACACTGCCAGAGAGCCTGATGCTTGGGTCTCCAGTTTTGGTGGCCTGCTTTCTAAAAACGACCAGCACACGAGTAGTGCTAGTGATCTTGACCAAAAGGAGAGTGACGCAATGCTATCCGTTAAGGTATCAGTGAAAAGATATTTTGACTTGTTCTAGGTTTTTTTTCTATTTACGTATTCCTAATGGTGTTTTTTACGGATTTATTAAATAGAGCAAAGAAGTGCGTAGAGCAAGCGGACCATTACCTTATAGGGAGTCCCTGAGTCCAGGAAGTCCCGTAAGTATTACTTTTACTCCTTGTGCTCGTTAATTTTTTTGCAAATGCAATATGAAACACAAAAATGTTGTTGGAAAACACAATTATTTTGTCAACAGGGATGCAGAAAATGGTGCTGACTTAATTTTTTCGTTGCCATACCCTATGTATCTAATGAAATATTAAGCTTAGTTCCTATTTGAAGTTTTTTTTAAAATTTGAACTGCAGTCAAGGAGATACTAGAATTAAAAAATAAAATGATTCTCGCAGCAATATGACTGATTAAACAGGGTTCCCAGTGATCTGGAATAGATAAAGGGTGGTAACAATCTACAATAGTCAGGGAAATTTCAATTATTATGCAAAACTCAACGAAATTTTCATATGATAAAATGCCAGTCTTAGTTGCCTTAGTAGTCATTAGTAGTAACCAATTAATCATTTGCCTTAGTAGTCAAATGATTAATTGGTTATGTTACTGTTCAAAAGAGGGCGTATTCTCAAATAAAAATATCAGTAATTGGTAACATTTGTTTCCAAGCTATTCTAAAAAACGTTTTTTAAAAATCTTGAAAAGTTAAGAAAGTTTAATTTAATTTCGGTAGAAATTCTGTTAAATATTTAAGCACACTGTTAAGTACATGTACGTTTAAATTCACATTCATTCTGCTAGTAATCATTAAATATATTTAACATAAACGTGTTTTTAATAATAGTTTATATTTTTATTAATCGTCCTAATCGTATCCAGGTTAAAATGAGCAAGTGGTGCCTAGAATTTTCAAACACATTATTTTTATAAATATTTCTTTTTTTTGCGTAAGTTGTCCATTTTCTGAATTTCTTGAGTATTTACATTCATCCGTTCGATATCATGCTTGTATTCTCATCTTGGGGATTCTTAGTAAAATCTGAATTTGTTGATTTCCAGGAATCCAAGTCGACTACGAGACGAAGTACTTTCGGCTATCTTCAATTGCCATTGCCAACTGACGAAAACCACTTGGGATCCAGTGGGAGTGTGGACGAAGATAAGAACTCTTCCAGAGAAATGCTCAATCTTCCTACCCCGCCATTGGTCACCATTGGACGGGAGCAGTGGACCACAACCATTCAGCTGTCACACTACTTGAACACACTCATGGTAAGTCACTCATCTTCACTTGAATTTTATTTTTTTTCATTTCCCCCGTGAATTTAAGATGGTTGATGGCTCATAGTCGAGGTAGATCTCAAAGTCGTTTTCAAAAATCATTCGGGAAGTTTATTATATAACGTCAACTGTTTTAACAATGTACTTCATAAAAATCCATTTCCAGCAAATTGTTGATTGTGAATTTCATCGGCCAAAGGGATTCCTTCGGTGGTCACGCATTCCTCCTAAAGCGACTAATTAAATGTAAATCTGAAATTTGATAGAGGGCTTTTAATAAGTGGTTTGTTATGGGCTTAAATAACGTGAGATATAATCGGCGGTGGTTGAAGCCATGATTAATTACATCGGCGTTGCTCCAATAACCTTTTTCAAGGTTAGCCTGCTTGGTCTGGCAACATAAAATCGATTGCAGAGAAATTAATTATAGTGGTAAATTAGGAAATGCTTATAAGTCAATGAATGGAAGCGCAATTAAAAACCTGAATAAAGTTCTGAGCATTTAACAGCTCAGTGTAACACCAATGTTTTTACCAATCAATGTTCAATTGAGTATGAACGTTTTCAAGGTTTGCGTTCTAGATCGTGCTGATTAGAGGAGCAATATGTGGATTTTTATCAATTCTGAAAGGTACATTAATGCGAAATTAATGCACGAGTTATATCTTGATGAAACGTTTTAGCTTCAGCGATTTAAGTACTAGAAACGTGTCAAAACTGATATCCTGGAGCGCGCAGGAGTGTCTATTATAAGCAATCATTGAGCATTCATTAATTAATATTTTAAATGTATTATATCCGCATTATGGACGTATGTTTTTGTGAAATTGGATTAATTACTGAGAAGTTTAAGAAAATGCCAAAAGTATGTTAGGAACGGACGAGATTTTTTACGACCAAGTAGGTAAACGTTTTATGAAATAATGAAAGATGATAGAGCATTCAAGATTTTATGAACACAATTGTTTGAACAATTTATTGCACAATGTAATTATTCACTAAAAAGGGAAAACGTTTTATGTATTGTGTGAATAGCTGTCTAGAACGCAATGTTAAAAAGCGATTAAAAATGCACTAACTTGTTCTTAAATTTTACTTTTTTTAAATATGAAATCATTGAAAAGGAATTGATTTTGCGCAACGAAATCATGCAGAAACCTTAAATCAAAAACAGAGAATTCGGAAAAATACATAAGCTATATATATATATGCATGTATAATTAAATAAGCACGGCTTAAGAATGGTTTGTTTGATTTATTGGGATTTGCAGTCCTAAAATTAGCAAACAAGTGATACATGCATATTCTGTAATCACTTTTCTGCTTTGGTCATTAGTAAAAGGTGTTATTTTACTATAAACATGTACATTTAGTTTGTATCACCTAATTATGATACAACTTTTTTTTAAATAGTCAAAATGATTATACAGTTCATTCTTTCATTACATGCATGTCTAAAACCAAAAACTAATACTCTGTACATGATTGGCCTTTTAACTGTTTTTAAAATAAAAAAAATGCCGAGCAAACGCCTAAAAGCAAATAAAGTGATTTATTTCAACTTTTTTGGAAAGTATTCGGTTGATGCTCTGCTGCAGTAGATTGAATTTCCACACACGAATATCATTTTGGATGACAATCATGAGAGCACTTTGATTGATGGCGAAAGTAAACTCAATGAATTTGTTCGTGAAAATGTAGTGAGCTGATTGCGGAATCCTGAATAGTAATAACTAGTATGCAAATTTTCTGGCATTAAAGGATGATGCAGGGGGGGAGGGAGGTCAACTGTCTGACAGTGATAAACCGCTCGGACCACCCGGCATTGGCGTTCGCATTCTGCATATGCACTTAAATTTACGTCAATCATTCATTAGCATCGGTTTTGCTAATTTCAATGCGACTCAATTAAGTTAGTGGATTTTAGAGCTATTTTCGGATGCTGGTTTTTATAAGTCAACATAAAATTCGAAGCTAAAATGGAGATGGAAATTAAGGTTGTCCATACCTCGATAAAGAAAAAAAAACCCTGTGCTAATACGTGATTAGTTGCGTTTAATGATAATTGGGCTTATCTAATATCAGCCGATTATAAACCGATAATTATCGACCTGAGTTCTGGTTTGTGTGGGCGTTCTAGCGAGCAAGGTCAGTGCGGAGAACTTGAGTGACCTTCTGCCTGAGACTCCTTGGTGTTTTTTGTTTTTTTTGTCCAATAATTTCAGTCTGAGGTTCATCAAGGTGGTTTCAAGAAGCGTGATACCGTCTGAGGCCTACTAGATATGTCATGAGGAAAGAAGTTGCAATTTGAATTTTTGGCCAATGACGTAAAATGACCATAGGCTAATTCCTAGGCGGCTTAGGCTGGTTAGGCTACTGCTGTGCTATTTCTCCATAATTTCATTTTTTTGTTAAGTTTAAAAACGTAAGGCTGCCAAGAAACAAATCAAAATTCTAGTCTTAACGTTTCTTTGGAGGAAAACGTGAAAACCGAACGTCTTGACCAGTGGAAAATGAATGTCCAGTATGTCCTACATGTAGAGAAAACCAGAGGGGATCCATATGGGTTCCAGGGAGTACCCTTAATACAAATAACTATAGTAGATTGCTATCGTACCTCCTTCTAATAATGTTCAAAAATATATTTAAATAACTTCGCTTAAAATCGTAATCTTTGCATCTTCCATACAGAGAAGAAAAAATATCTAGCTAAAGAAATATTTAAATTTAAAACGTGTGTGTGCGTGTATCTTTTTCTGAAAATAGGCTATCGAGAGGGAAGGGGATATCACCCACTACCAAGAATAGGAGATTTTGTGAATTCAATTTTTCATGGTTTTCATGTTTGAATTTTGTATAGAAATTCTATTGATATGCTCTGCTTCAGTTTCTTGATATTCGTGTCTGACAACTGAAATTCACACAAATTTATAAAAGTAAATTTAAAACAAAAACTGGATGAATCTTTCTGAGACGTTCATTTTAATAAATGTTATTTCAGTATCTGATTTATTGCTGGTCGGAAAAGGAGGTGCAAATACAAAGAAAGATAAATCAAAAATTCGTAGTACTACTAGCTCATCGGTTTGTTATTTTATAAATCCTAATTGTCAGCTTAAAAAGATAGCTAAAATTCTGAAAAAGTTGGTCTGAATTGGTTATAAATTGGAAAAACGTTCATAGACATCATCCCTGCACCGTAACTGCATCAAGAATCATTTGCTAGCGAATTAATTTTCCCAGAAATAATGTCTTGGCGGTTTTCAAAAGGATGCCGAAATGTCTGCAAATCAAAAGGAGATTTTTTATCGTTGTTGTGGCAACACGTATTTGTTGTCTGAAATTGATGGTGGCCCCTGGCGCTTATTGCAGTTCTTCTACGGTCGGCTATAGGTCATTGCATGAATGGCTGACTACTTTGGTGGTCTTCACGATTTCCACTTAATTTCAAAACTGGTCTTTATTATCTCGAAATGTGCGATGCATTGATTGTTGACTCGCTCGCAACGTCCAAGACCAACCCCAATATCTGAATAATACATTTTTGCAATCTGGGAGGCCAAGCTGAAGATGTCTTACTTCTTATGTTGTGGCAAACGTTTCAAAAGTCTTATCGCATATCAAATTAGAAATACACTAAGATCTTGCTATGCTGACCACACAAACCCGATCAACTTGGTCAGTTGGTCAGTGTAGAGGAAAATCATTTTGAAAAAATTAAAAAATGAATTTTTTGTATAATTTTCACACCTAAGCAAAGTAAATTATCGCCATTTTCATTAAGAAATTACGTGTGCATTAAGTTCTAACTAAGTTTTTTTATTTAAGATTCTATTATAATTAACCCTTTATTTGTTGGTTCAGCAAAGGTGCAACATGGAGTGATGCTCAAACAAATACAATTTTTGTCCAGAAAATTTATTGTGCTACTAAAAAATTTCACAAATGATTGCTATTATAGTTAATATGATTAAAAATACTATTTTCAATTATTTAATAAATAAAACTAATAAACCTTTTTTAGTTTTAACTCCTGTTTTAAGAAGACAATTTTTATTGTAAACAATCAATTGATTACATGTGAAAATCCATGTCTTTGTCATCAGTAGTTTTGATGTATGGAATAAAGGGTTAAAAACACGTTATTTCAATAGATTTAGATCTTTCACATTTTATTTTGCAGATAACTTACTAAAATTATATTAACATAAAATTAATTTTCACAAGCAATATTGATTTTCTAGTTTCAAAAATGTATAACGTAAACTTGAATAAGTGCCACTTTAAGTGATGAAATTAAGAAAGCACCTATCATGCGGTGCAAAATGAAATTCACTAACATTTTATTTCAAATTGTCTTCTATTCCATGGAATACATTCAAAACATTGCTGACCACTAGTCTGGGTTCCGACTTGGGGCTCCTTTAGTGATTAAACAAATTAAGCCTAAGTAATTAGGTGTTAAGAACGTTGACTCGAACAGGGGAAACATTTTTTTGTGGAAACTGTAACAATTTGAATTATCTTCACCGTCACAGCGAGGGTCAAATCGAAAAAAGAAGAACAAATGACCGCCAAAAATATTAATAAATCATATTTTGCTTCGATCTTTTGCTTTTGAAATTGTACCGAATACCAAGTTAAGCATTACGCACGGTTTAATGGACGACGCTCCTTCTGCGAAATTAGAAAATCGAAAGTTATGGCTGCATAAACAATAAATTATTTGCTGCCGGATCTTGGTTTTTTTTAGAAGGTTTGTGATGCACTTATCCCTGATCGTAATAATAATTGAGATGGCAATTGCTTATTTGCAAGGGCAATTGCCTTAGTCACCATGGACTATTCCGAATTAATAATGAATAAAGCCAAAACTGCCTCCACCCCTTTTTTTCTTCTTGAGAGGGCGGGGCCTGTCAGCTTATCAATATTTTACTTCCAATATATAACGATTATTTTAACCTTCCGCTAATTTTACTCCTGTTGTATTTTAATGAAAGTTTTGCCCACTTTTCAATAACTTCATATGTTTAAATGCGTGTTCGTTTTTATCAAAGACGAAAGTTTTGAAATTTTGAAATGACTAATTAAAAATAGAAAACTTGTTTCAAGTAGAAATCGTTGATAGAAAACAGCATTTAAAATATCAAATTCTTGGAAAGTCATTGATTTTGCATTCGTAGATCACTTATTCAC
>JAQIXS010003676.1:0-17357 GCA_034700785.1 Rossiulus vilnensis | reverse complement strand
TACATTTTTTGATAGTAGCAAGTGGGAGCTCAGTCGGTCTCAAATGTAGTAAAAATACTTGGACAGACATGGTTTAGCCTCAAAACGTTTTCCGACCATGAATTTTTGCCACACTCGAGCAGCTGTCTTTCCAAAGTTAATGTAATCGAAAATAGCAATGTATGCGAGCGACTGCCATTTGAAACAAAACGCCAGACTCGGCAGTTTATCGAACAAATCTTTGGAGAAAAAAAATTGTGGTCGGGTGCCTCTCTGCTTCCTATTTTCCTGTTCGATTTTCGTTCACAGCATTTCCCAGCAGTCAAATTTCAATTTGTCTGTCCACCCTGTGTCCCGTTACGCTTAGGAGATCAGCTCAGTTGACAGGGTGTCTGTCCGGATGGAACTTTTCTAGGGGCAAAGCCAGAAGAGGCGATGGCAATGATCTGACTCCGAATCCCATGAAGCTCTATCAGATTGGGCAAGAACTGAGGAAGCTGAACAGGGTCATCAATGACTTAACACCCGTAAGTGAGCTGCCATTCAGTGTTAGACCCAAGTCGCGCAAGGAAAAAAACAAATTGGCCTCTCGAGCTTGTCGACTGAAGAAAAAGGCTCAGCACGAAGCAAACAAACTGAAGCTGTTTGGACTCGAGCAGGAGCACAGTGAGTTGAGGGGAATATTTTTTATTAAAGTGCAAATTAAATTAATTGTAAATTTCATTTTGGTTAAATTTCTTAATTTCAGGGAGGCTAATGTATGTGCTTGCAGAAATGAGAAAATCCATGTTACGTCATACAGGTGAAATCAAACCAAAACAGGGAGAACTGATGCAAAAATACGAAAATTTGACTCAACATTTCCTCAGTGAGTATCAACTTTTCTTTTATGAAATGTGAAGTTGGGGATTGCACCTATTGGGTCGATTTATGCTGTGAGAAGATAGTTTGCCCTACAAAAATAATATTACACCATTTTTTCAATTTGAGGAAATTTTGAGGTATGCTTATCTTATATAAGTGCACTTATGTATATATATATACATGTATTTATGTGGAAGGGTTGCTTCTTCACAATGAAACTCGAGGTGTACTCGGATGTTATCGTTTCACTTTAGTATGCTAAAGTACACTTTCTTAAAATGTTTGAAACAGAAACGAAGGTGGCTGGCAACACTGTAGAATTTGTCAACCGTGTGCTGGAAAGCGTCTCCGTGGGAAATTCCCCAAGTCTTGAGGAGAAGTAAGCAGCTGATTGCTTGATTCTAATGTCGAGAGAAATTTGGCTAATGGCCTAACATTGTCGTGCAGATGCATCCATATTAAGTCGCGCAAGCATCGCAAACGCATATAATGCCGTTAAGCGTTTGCCGTATAACATCCAACTACATTTGTTTTCTGCCAGAGTAGACAAGGTTATTTTGCTTATATTACCAAGTAAGATTAGATTGTGTATTAAAGCAGGACGCCACCGAGCCTATACCTTCTGTGGCTAGTTTTTAAAAGGCTCATTTTACACACAATGCTCTGTGAGGTTTTCCTCTGCGTAGAGAATAGTCCTGCAGGTGTAAGCCACAGGGGTTGCTAAAGGAAAAATAAGTATATTGTGGAAAATCTTTTCCCATAAACTCGAGTATGTATAACATTTATTTTGTAAGTTACTTTCAAAAATGTAACCTTGAAAGTACAGTGCATAAATTTCAGCAAGTTTCTTTAATCCGTGGCTGTTCTGTGTTGCTTCTGTCTTGAGCTAAGAGACTGCCTAACGTAATGCAAAGGCAAGCGATTCCTGTTTGCTTGGAAACGATGGCATTAGAACGTGTTCAGCTGTAGATCAAAGAAACATGCTATTTTTAGATTTGCCATTCTACATATATGTACTTCTGGCTTAAGTTGATCTGTAGCACAAAATATCATCCACGTTTTATGCTGAAAATAGGGCGTGAATATAAAATATCGGTTATTAGATATTGACAAGGTACGGCGTTTGGATTCAAGCTGTCTATCAAGCTTGGCTTTAAGCGCATGCATGATGCCGAGTCCCACTATTGTGCATTTTATTAACGCACTGAGAATTGCAGTCGGAATTCTCATGTATTTCACATTTCCACTGCATTTTTAACACTTCTGTTTGCTATGCAGTTTAACGTATTTTATCAGCGTTTAGTGAGAAATGTGTACAATTTATTCCCAGTTTTGCTGCAAAATCCTGGAAATGTCTTCTGGTCTGCACAAATATCAAATTGATTTCCTAACTTTTATAAATTGTTAATGTTTAAAAGTTTACCTAACAGGTCGTTCAAATTTAATCCCACAATAGCTTTTTTTTGAACGGCAAGTGTTGATAATGAATGATTTTAAACGTCTGTTTAAGTCAACTAGTAGAGCGAAATACTGGGCATTTCAGTTTGCCGGGTCGTTATACTTACTTGTCAATATACTATCTTTAATCGTAACTGGTTTGCATTATGTCACATCAACGTGTCTGGATCAGGCTTATTGTGTATTCGTTTGTAGTTAACATTTAAGATGTGACCCCTTATATAAACGCCTTCAAATCATTTTAATACCTTTGGGGCGCAATAAGGTAAAATCGCAATATTTTTGGAAAATCAAATGCGAGTAAAACAAAAATGCTTCGCCTTTTCGTTATGTTATGCAATATGCTTGTATGTTTCCCAAGCTAAGCACTGTGACTAAAAAGATAATTGAAAATAATTTGATTTAAATTTATTTTAATTTTATTTTGGTATAAAACCGTGCTCTAACGATATCTGTAATTTTCGTCACTGTTATAGTCAGGTTTGTGTTGATCGTAAATATTTTTTTAAAAAAACGTATATTTTGGTTTACTTACATAAGTCCCCAGAAATCCAATTGCAGTTTTACTTCAACATACCCAGAAAAGTTTTTTTCTTGTTTTTTTTTTTTATAAACTTTATTGGGTAGAAATTTTTTCTAATGCTGGTAGAGTAGCAGCGTTATCTCTTTCGCAACACTGCAGCAATACATTACTAAACATCGTGTTCTTTCGGTACAACGAGTGTTTTGTGGAAACGGTCCCATTGTGTCTTGCGTTTTAAGCTGACCATTGGACTGAAATCATACGCCGCGCCATCCGCTCTTGACTCCGCCATCATTTGCAGTATTATTTGCGGAGTTCTGGACTATTAACAGTTGTTGTGAATCCCCAACTCCAGATTGTTGGCATGCAGACGTTTGGAGGTTTCCACCATCTCCTGAAAAGATTTCAAAATTCAAGAAAATTAACTTCTAAATGTTGAGATAAATCTAACATTTTTTTACTGGTATTATTTCTGAATTTGTTTAATAATGTACAATTTAATTATCAATCATCAAACCTATTTAAAAATCTATTTAACTTTCGATATACTAATTTACTGTAAGTATTTTTAAACTATGTTTTGACAGTATTTCAGTGGATTGTTAGATGTCATAAAGTGCTAATTGTTAACTGAAACTTGCATTCGTTGGCATTAGACTTTGTGGTTGACCACATCATGATAATCTCAAATTTCAAGGAGCTAGTGGAAACCCTGAGATATTCTTGTCCCAAGTAGCTAGTCCTTATATATATACACCTAAACAATTCTATTGCTATTGTTAAACGTACATTATTAGAGTGCTGACCATTTATCTGGTGCTGTATACTACGTGCCTGATAACGAAACATATTTTGGTTGGCGTAGAACTGATATCGATCTGGTGTTTGCTTTTCTACCAAAGACTTATGTTATAGCCACTTAGGCACCTATTAAATTTAATAGATAAATGTGGCTCAAAAAATGCAGCCATCTTTTGCCACTGATATTTTTTCCCTACGTAGTGGACTGTATTAAAGCATAAAGACAGCTGTCCCGGATATTTACTGAATTAATTTCAAAGAATGTACATGTATATCAAAATGTCTGGTCTGCTCTCGATTCTAGATGTGCCTACAGATTTTGCCATTTTAAACCCGTGAAGAAATTCCCTAACGCGATTGTACATAAGATAAGATATTTTTGTAAATCTGATGCGGGCTATGTCGCCATAGTATTATGGAAACAGTAGCGGAGGAATTGTAGAAATAGCTGTCTCGCTGTATATATGTATCCGATGATTATATTTGTACATTTTCTGCTCGATTTCCCCCACGAACGATCGATGCCTTTTATATTTTATCCGATAATTGTGTTTGCCGTTGTTTCAAAGTGATTCTTATGAAGCCGGTGAGCTACGAGCTTCGATTTGAGTTGACTGAAGCAAGCTCAAAAGCAATTCCTTTGCAAAACTTGCTGTTCCTCCATTTCAAATTCTTGGACCTATGGTGCATTAGGATTGCAATTCTCCCACTAAATATTTACAGTATATATATTTCTTACATGTCCCTTCTGGGTTATTGTGGTTGCTTGATCTTGAGAGGTGTGTGAAAATTTAGTTTTTCTTACATATATATCTCCTCTTGGATACCTAATAATGTTGCTGTCATGCGAATTGTCTGGCTGAACTAGCTTTTCAAATATCTTTTTATTTACTCCTCACAAAATTTAAAAAATTAAACAGCGTGAGAATTCAAGCCTAATATCAAGGTTTATCTTCTCTTTCTCGCAAATAGCAATCGATCTCTTGCTGCCTTTGGGCATTCACAACATGATACGATTTAGATGGTGCTGATTTTCAGCATTGTAAAAGAAGTTCATGTTCATCTTGGTGCTTGTAGGCAACAAGATACCTGTTGTCATTTATGTGAAACAATGAAGCGAAAATGCTTTTTTTTATAATGTATATAAATCGGTTCAATTGATGAGTGTTCGCCATCAGTCACACAGAACTAGGCAAATTCACATCAATGTGTGCTACTTTGGATTCCTATGGCAAAAGTTACGAAGATCATGTAGTGACTTCCACAATAATTCCTTATTTTCCTATTGGCACAATTGGTTGTGAAACAAGAGTGATTTTATTTTTGCATTCCCTTTATACTGTTTACAGAAATGATGCCTGCTTTTTTCCAGGCTAAAATCACACAGCTCCAGTTTTATACCGAAGTAGTGTAGAATACATTTTAGTATGACATTCTGATATTTTGTTATGGTTTTAACTTCGTTAGCTTCTAAACATTTGCTTTTTGTCGAGTGCCACAATTGACAAAGATTTAGTGCACTTTAATCTGGAGTATTTTTCGTGTTGTTTGTATGGGACTTCACATGACCAGTATGATATGTGATGATAACAGGGTGGACGTTTTCTTGAAACTATGCTTTATTTCAAATTCTGTCAGTTATAACTTGAGAAACTCCTGAATTAAAGTTTACTTTCGCCCATTTGCATAGCAGACGTCGCAAATCAAATATTCAATTAAACTGGAGCTTTACAAAATTTAAATAGTTTTTTGAAATTATCGTGAGGTATTGTAATCCTTGTGAAAACCATGTTTTGTTAACCAGAGACTAAGGACCGTTTCCAAATGTAATTATGCAGCAACTTTGTTGTAGGTTAACAATTATGCAGTGCTCATATTTATGTATGAAATGAATATTTGTCTATTGATGTAATTTAATTTGCGTCATACGTTCTATATTTGGTATCCTAATCTCGTTTTTATGATTCTGAGTAATGCTGGCAGGGTTTACAGAAATTGTCACCAAAATTTTAACATGTATTGCTCACGTTCATCAATGCTGTACTGTTCTTCTGTAGAATTTATAGTTTACCGATCTATTGTTACCGATAAGGGTTTCCTTTCCAAAGTTTTTTATTTTTTTACCTTGACACATAAATGTTACCAGGAAACAATAGCCGCCAGTATACATTTGTAAAGACAACTCGACGTATTTAACATTAATTTCAAAGCTTATTTTTCTAAACGAAATACTGACATTGTAATTTTAATGTTTATCAGGCATAATAATTATTCCCAATAATGTTTTTATCTTTAGAAAAAATACAACTCAAATCCTCTACATTTCCAAAAAAAACGTCATTTTCTGAAAAGGTTATTACTCAAAATGATAACTTAAGTCAAAATTTTCAATTTTAAAAGCTCCTGCTATTAATCAACAAACGTGGCTTTTAGTGCACGTTATTTTTTGTTTACTATTTTTTTTCTTCTGAAATACGTATCTGTTTGTACAGAAACAGATTCATGAATTTTAATAACAAGAATGATTGGTCAGTTTATGTAAAAGCATGCCAGCATTATTATGTGCTGTTGGTATTTGAAAATGTTTCTATAATCTAACGTGGGAACACATACCACAATGCCAAGAAAAGCAATCATAAACAGTAAGATAACGATTTGATTGATTGATTTATTACTCAGGACAACGTTTAATGCATTTTATTACTTGAAAAGTTTATTTTGCAGCATTTTGATGTACATTGATCGAGCGATGTTGAACTTGGTAGTATCACTAAAGAAAAATATTAACTACGTTGATATGTTCTTCTCGTTTTTATTTATATTTTTTCAGTTGATAGGACAAGTTACCATATTGGCTTCACATGTTGCCCTTCATTTCCCAGCGTTCTTTGGTCTCGAATCTAAGAAAAAGTTAAATTAGGCTTTTATTTCACAGCTTTTATCTAATTTCATTGGAATTTTCTAATATATGTACACAAAATTGGCATGTTTTAACGCAAAGAGATGCATTTTGTAGTCTATAAGAACTTTTTGAAATTGTTTATGAATACATTGGGGAGAGCCACATACTCTTTCAATTTTGCATTGCATTTTTCGTTTATGATTAATTAATTTTTTATTCAAAAGTGTAACAGAGTACGCACCCCCATGGTATGTGCTTCAATCGTTTTCTCTTCGTAGTCTCTTCTTTTACCTACAAATAAGACTGTCAATTGTCACAGTACTAAACATCTGACAAAAATAAAATTCAAAAAATCAAACTCACATTTTCATCTTCTGCATATCTTTTTGCTCTAAAAGCATCATTTATTCTCACAGCCAGCTAAATATGCAACAACAATTTCAGTAAGTTATACCAAAAAAGAAAAAGAATTTAAAATATCACCTCGCGTTCAGCCAATGTATTGCTCAGTTCTTCTGCCTTGTCAAAATTCCCTACTTTCACCTCTGCATTTATCTTTTCTTCAAGACCAGACTATAAAATAATGATGATTCCAATAGATACAGAAGAACTTTCCTAGCTTGTTTATTAGAAAGCTGACGACTGCCTCACCTTTGGCTCCCGGATACCATGACCTATAGGCCCAGTCAAATGAGCATTAATGTCAAAGTACTGTTGCACCTCCTTCCATTTTTTCTCATCAGGTTTGCTGAAAGAGGTTTTTATTCTTTTTAATTCAGCATTCAGCATTTGACCATAACCATAATTATACTTACCAGTCCTCTATTGATGTCGTCTTCTGGGTCGAAACATTGTTTGATCTCTTTTTAAGTGCTTTACTTGCTGTCTTCTGATCGATCTTAGACAATTTAAATTGGGAAAGCCTGGACAGATCTTCACGACGCTTCTGTAGTTCCTGAAATTTCTGTCGAATACCAGGGTATACTCCACTTAATTTCGTTCTGTGATCTTTTAAAAATGTTCTATACATGCTCATATTTACTTTTAGCGATGCATTGGGGATCCCATTTATTCTGCCTTCAGACTGTAAATCTTCCTTAAAATAGTTTTGTTTGTGATTAGCCTCAGGGGCATCTTCAGCGAATGTATTACTCATGGCAAAATTAGGATTTGTTTTACTCGGTGCTAAACGGAT
Organism: Rossiulus vilnensis; assembly: GCA_034700785.1. Classification (NCBI taxonomy): domain Eukaryota; kingdom Metazoa; phylum Arthropoda; class Diplopoda; order Julida; family Julidae; genus Rossiulus; species Rossiulus vilnensis. The sequence goes on along the minus strand of JAQIXS010003676.1, from coordinate 9,635 downwards.
GCTTCATTATAGACGCTGTAAGGTCGGAGCTGGCAAGAGTATAGTAGCAAGTTTACAGTGCATTACGGTAATCTATAAAAAAGTTATCAAAATCACAGAAAGGCATTGGATAGTGAGCTTTTTCTATGCATTCAGTACAATGATTATTTTTATATAACATTGGCAAATTTAAGGCGGTCAGTTCATATAAAAAACAGCTGCCTTGGTAGAGTTAATAAACAATATATATTAGGATCAGGCTCTCCATGGTGCATCATATCATTTTACATCTTTCTCATAGAGTGAAGCATTATAACATGAAGAGAAATCGATGCTGACCTTCTGCACAGCTTATGATTTGAAAAATTTCTCTATTTATTGTTTATCTTGGACGAATTGATAGCAAACACGGGGTAGGAGTGGCGGATATATAATTTACCTGTCAAAGCTAGTTGTTTGCAGTCAGTGTATACATACATGGCTATGGTGTATAGTAACACACTTTTCTAGTTTGCTGTCCCTGTGCTTATTTTTATACTATCAAACAAATCAAACGCATTTTCGTACCCGTGTTTTTGTGATTCTGGAGATCGGGGGAGTAGAATTGGTGACCAAGTTTAATAAATTATGTAAATATACTAGGCTCTGAATAAATACATCTGTAATTTAAACATTATAAAATTGTTTTCACCCGTTGCATTCTGGGAATGTGGGCCACAAGTGGCGTTCGATTTTTTTTCTAACCTTCATTTCCTGCTGGAAATTAAATGGTTGGGGCTATTTTAGCAAGAGTGCTGTCATTGAGTAGAATTGGATTTAAATTAGGAACACCTGTACTTACTAAAGTGCGTCTAATAAGGTAAAGCGGGGCTTTGTGTTTTGTTTTATAACTATCTGTACTTTTTAATTATCACTCTGGTGTTAGCAAGCGGGTTTCCTAGTTACCGGAGTTGATATTCTTGCCCATTTGTGCAAGTCAGGATACGCCTTGTCGTGCAAAGATCAACAGTTGTTTGCTTTTCGTTTTAGTCATACTCCAGCCATGGTTTCAGGAGAAGTGTTAACCGTCGTAAATGATATCATCAAATCGGAAGAGGACAAGCGTTTATACCGCGCTCTGCAGTTAAAGAATCGCATGAAGGTCCTGTTGATCAGCGACCCAACCACTGACAAGTCTGCTGCGGCCCTAGATGTGCATATAGGTGAGAGATAGAAACCACCATCATGACTACATGTGATTTACAATCAGTGTCATTCAGATATTCTGATTTGATATGAACATAAGTGGTCATTAAAAGCGTCTTTCCTGTTTTACAGGTCATATGAGTGATCCCAAAGAGCTACCTGGGCTAGCTCATTTTTGCGAACACATGCTCTTTCTGGGCACAGAAAAGGTAAATCTTGGAGCAACAAGATGGTGTCTGTTAGTATTCATATGCCTTTCAAAAACTAATTTTTAAATTGTGTAGTACCCAACGGAAAACGAATATAACAAGTTCCTCAGTGAGCACAGTGGTCGCAGCAATGCCTTTACGGCAGCTGACCATACTAACTACTTTTTTGAGGTGGCACCTGACCACCTACCTGGGGCATTAGACAGGTATATTGCGATATTCTGCAACCCAATCCTATCCTGTTCAGTCGACTAATGGAGCCCTGTGTTTTCCTGTGTACAGATTTTCCCAGTTTTTCTTATGTCCATTGTTTACTGAATGTGCCGCTGAAAGAGAAGTGAATGCAGTGAACTCTGAGCATGAAAAAAACATCCAGAGTGATGCCTGGCGTCTGCAGCAGCTGATTAAATCTACAGCCAACCCCGAGCATGCCTTCTGTAAATTTGGCACAGGTATGTTCATAGATTTTACCTCCATTTAAGATATACATACAGGGAAACTTTAATTATCGTCTCCTATGATTTTTTTAGTGTATTGTGTTGTGTTCATCATAATTTTTGTGCATTTAATTAAATTTGGAAATTACTGCTTAGCCTAATTCTAATAAGGTACAACTTTGTTTAATAATGCCGTTTTACTGATATTCATTCAGGCAACAAGGAAACTTTGGATACTATACCAAAATCTAAAAATGTTGTTACGAGAGATGAGCTTCTAAAATTTCATTCTAAGTGGTATTCAGCTAATATCATGGCAGTGTGCCTTTTAGGCAAAGGTGAGTTTATTTTTACCGTTACTTCCAATGCTTTCGTACCTGTCAATGTTTTGGCCCTCATTTTGCATGTTGACAGTATTATGATTATTAATGTTTAAGGCTTTTCATAATTTTTGCTCCTCAAGAATCGCTGGATGATCTCCAAAGCATGGTTGTGAATCTTTTTTCTGATGTAACTGATAAAGATGTGGCTGTCCCAGAATGGCCAGATCATCCCTATGGACCCAATGAGCTCAAAGTATGACTGGGTGAAGTTTTTTTAGTAAAAAATGATTTTGTTTATTGGCTATTGTAAGTTTCAGGATTAATTTCCCTGTTGAATGTTCTTGTTGATTTTTTTTGCAGAGGAAAGGTCTTGTTGTGCCAGTAAAGGACATTAGAAAATTAGATATTACCTTTCCGATACCAGATCTCCACCCATTTTATAAAACAAGTGTAATTATCGTTTTCTTATTGTATTTTAGTATCTAATACAAAAGTAGCTTAGTTTTATAATTATCAAAATGCTCATGGGTTAATACCCTGGACGTTTTTTCATGTTACTTAACTGGGCATAAATAGTATTATCTTTGGTCAAAGAAACTGGAAATTTGTTAAAACATGGAAATAAAAAAGCATTTCAAGAAATTGAATGTTTAAGAATTTTTAAGGTTTGTCTTTAAATCTTTCGAAACCAACAAATAACAGTAAAATTTGAATTTGGAATATGCTAATTTTTGCATTAATTACATTGGATTAAGTTATAGTTGTTATGAAATAAATGGCGTTTTGAATTACCTAATACATATTTGTAGAATAAGTAACTAAAATAAAAGCTGTAAAACTTAAAAATATGCGTCTATTAAAAGTGGCTGAAATCATTATACGATGTGAATTTTATTTTTCATTGCAGCCTGGTCATTATTTGGGCCATTTGATTGGGCACGAAGGACCCGGGAGCCTTTTATCTACATTAAAATCTAAAGGTCTGATGTTGGGTGTATTGCACTTTAATTTGTAGCAGTCATGGTACAGACATGGAAATGAATATTTGACATCATTTATTTTCTTTCTGTTTCTGCAGGTTGGGTGAATAACTTAGCAGGAGGGCAGCGCGAAGGAGCTAAGGGCTTTTCATTCTTCATCGTCAGTTCAGATTTAACCGAAGAAGGCATTGGTAAGGAAAAATTTAGGACATAGTTGATTGCCACTAAACTGCAGCATTTTAAGTAATTTTCTATCTCTTGTTTACAGATCATGTGGATGATATCGTTACCCTGGTGTTTCAATACCTACAAATGTTGAAAAAAGAAGGCCCTCAAGAATGGGTTTTCCAGGAATGTCAACATTTGAGTGAGATGACCTTTCGTTTTAAGGATAAAGAAAGACCAGAAGCCTATGCTTGTGGATTAGCCAGTTGCTTGCATGTGAGGGAGTTATTGTTTTATGAGTTTATGGGAGTTTTTGGTTTATTCTCTCCAATCTAACATATTTCTATTTGTTCGCAGGATTTTCCTTTGGAAGAAGTTTTATGCGGTCCTTTTTTAATGAAAGAATATCGACCCGATTTGATCGATATGGTTTTATCAAAACTTACTCCAGATTCAATTCAGTAAGCCGATATACTTATAATCTAAGTAGTTGTTGAACTGAGTTATTGACTTTCATTGTTATTATTTTTTCATTTTTAAGAGTTGCCATCGTGGGAAAAAAGTTTGAAGGTGTCACCGATACCATTGAGCCATGGTATGGGACACAATACAGCATGAAACCAATTCCAGAGGACTTAATAAAAGTACTTGAATGTGTTATATATATTTTTGACGTGACTCTTAGTCATTGGTGTAATATATGTCCTATTTTCCACTTCAAGAAATGGAGCGAAGTTGACTTGAATGAAAATTTGCGCCTCCCACCAAGAAACGAGTTTGTCCCTACCAATTTTGATTTGGCGAAGAGGGAAGAGGAAGTATGAATCAATCTTAATAATCATAAACTTCTCAAATTTGAAAATTTTGCTACTGAATAACTTACTCAATCTGTATTACCAAATTAACATCTTTTTTATGAATCGTTACATAGAATGCAACCTTGCCACTGTTAATAAAGGTAAACAGCAATTTTAAATTGATAATTATCCTGTCTTTCATGCATTTCTCTAATGTAACGTCATTTTATCAATTTTTTTCAAGGACACTTCCTTGACAAGGGTATGGTTTAAGCAGGATCAAGAGTTTCTTTTGCCTAAAGCACTTCTTAACTTTCAGCTAAGCAGGTGAGTTATGTCAACCTTGAAGGTTGTAATCGGGCTGCAAGATGGTTGTCTGCTCATAGTTATGTATACACTTTAGCTTGTATACATTGCCATTTCCTAATACATAGTTTAATCTGTTTACAGTCCTCTGGCCTATGCCGACCCTCTTCGTTGCAATTTTGCATGTATGTTTGTACAATTGTTTCGTGATGCACTAAATGAGTACACTTACGCAGCTGAGCTAGCTGGACTAGCATACTCGCTCATGAACACCAAATATGGCATTTTTGTAAGTTTTATTGCTGACCTTATTTGCCATATTTTTCCTTGTGGGGATGTACCAAAGGCATTAGCTGCCTTAGAAGTTTTAAATAACACCAATTATTACCATTATCTCATTCTCTCAGCTGTGTGTCAAAGGTTACAGTGACAAGCAGCAGATCCTTTTGGAAAAAATAGTGGACAAATTGACCAATTTTGAAGTTGATCCAAAACGTTTTGAGATTCTCAAAGAAAGGGTAAGCATAACGAAATGTGATTTCGTAAGCCAGCTGTTTTTCATCTGACAACAATTAGACTAAGTACAAAACTACTATGAAGAACGTTTGCAAAGATATTGTAAAACTGATTTTTGCCTCTTGTTAGAAAGCAAATAATTGTATCAAATGGCTCTGGTTATTTCGTGCAATAATCCGTTTTCTGACTTTTCATTGTTATCAATAATTTGTACTATAATAAATAGTTTTATGTTTAAGTGTTTATATCTTGAAAGTTACAATGCCCCTGTATATTATCAACTTTTTAATACTTATTTTGAAACATAAAATGTGACCGCACATACGAGCTTGCAGTTTGTCTTCTATATTTAGCCCAGATTCATTTGATTAGCGATGACGTATTTTTCTGTTTTCAGTACATCAGGGGTCTGCGCAATTTTCAAAGTGAACAGCCTCACCAGCATGCGTCTTATTACCTGTCCATACTGCTCACCGAGCATGCATGGACCAAAGAAGAACTTCTGGAAACCGCGGAAGGTGACTAGCTTTTGATGTTGATTTCCACAATTTGATAGCTCGTCTGATTATCTCTTAAACGCGCGTTGATTTTGTTAATTTGTGAAGAATTAACTCTGGAAGGACTGCAGGCTTTTATTCCTGAGCTCTTGTCGCGATTTCACATCGAATCGCTAATACACGGAAACGTGACGAAACAGGTACGTTTCTTTCATTGATGTTTTTATTCTATTGTAATTATTTTTTAAACCTATGCTTTCCCCGATGTTTAGCAAGCGCTCGAACTTGTTGCCATCGTGGAAAACTGCCTTCAGAAGCGCGCCAACACAAAGGCGTTGCTGCGTAGTCAACTGTTGAAAGACAGAGAGATTCAACTTCCGGCAGGTAACAAAACCTTTTGCTTTAGCTCATTTTAAATAAGTCCATGTGGGATTTAGTTACTGGTGCATATTTTTTCGCTATTCGGAATCCAGTATGAAGACCGATTCGCTTTTCTGACAGAATGTGTCATGTCTAACTTCCTCTTGCAGACTGCAGTTTTGTAATGAAATGTGAGAACACCATTCACTCGAGTTCATGCACGGAGATCTATTACCAATGCGCGCTTCAAGAAACCCGTGCCAACGTGTCCATCGAGCTGTTCTGCCAACTTATCCGGGAGCCTTGTTTCGACACATTGCGCACAAAGGAGCAGTTAGGTAATCAATTTGTAATTTGGTGGCGGAAATTAAAACACTTTCGTTTATTCGGTTCTTGTACTGATACGTTTGACCATGTAGGTTACATTGTTTGGAGTGGAGTGCGACGAGGAAACTCGGTGCAGGGCCTTACGGTCACAGTGCAATCAGACAGGAACCCACAGTACGTTGATGGCAGAATTGAAGCTTTTCTGCATTCAATGGAGGTAGTTGATTTCATTTTTTTATTGCTTCTAATGAACTTAATTTACTGTGCTTTCTATGTATTTGTACATATGAATATCTGTTATTAGGGAGCTATCAGTGCAAAGCTGTAAATTCTCTAACAGTATAATAACATTTTGACAGAAATAGTGTTTGCCTGATTCTAACCATATTTTCAGAGCTATTTGAAAGAAATTCCGGATGACGAATTTGAACGACACAAGGAAGCTCTAATCGCCAGTCGACTCGAAAAGCCTAAAAAACTGTACAGCCAGAGTGCCAAATACTGGAATGAAATTTCAATGCAGCAGTATAATTTTGACCGGGGTGCGTGCCGTCACATTCAACACGTTGATGCCAGCTCGAAATCGCAGTAGTAACGGCAGTATTGTTTCGTTTCAGATAACATCGAGGTTGCAGTTTTGCGTACTTTGACAAAGGACGATATCAACGATTTATTCAAGGTAAATGAGGCATTGTTAATCAAAGGCCGAAATGTTCGGAAGAGAGGCACAAAACTTTGAGAATGATGCGAAAACATGGTGCTTTTTAGCACAGGCAAAACATCTTAAAAATTCGAATTTTGCAATAATCCACAATTTCTCTGAAAGGCAAAACATTTAGAAAAACAACATGTAGTTAATTTTTTTGACTTAAACCTTATTTTAGGAGCTGTTTGCTCTTGATGCGCCCAAACGTCACAAGCTTGCCGTGCACATTTTCAACCCAAATTCGTCCGAAAGTACGAATACAGTCTCAGGATCGTGCATCGATGGATTTACACCCGCACCACCGATAAGAGAGGTAATTTTAAGCTCTTTTTTACGTTCCTTTGGGGGTTGGTGTAAACAGATTTACATTTGTCACGCCTTTTTTGCTTTTAGCCAACTCTGATAGATGATGTCACAGAGTTTAAGAGCACAATGAGCCTTTTCCCGCTCTTGTCACCGTTTATACCACTGTCAAGCTTTGCAGTCGAAGCCAAGTCCAAGTTGTAACAAGCAGGTGAACGCCAGCGTTGCCAGATCGGGGAAACGACAATTTTAAATCTCTTTTTAAACGGTCAGTCTTGTGAGGCACCAGTTTATAGGCCCGTCCACACCTCATTGTAAGCAACCACCAACATGTTCGCGGGAGATTTCTCGCGCATCATTTTATTTAATACAGTTCCTTTTTAAGCAAAGGGTTACAATGTCGTTTCAACCAATGATAATTTATATTGTCTACCACTGCACGTTGAAGTGCCATCAGACGCGCTTTGGAAAATTAAAAGAGAAACGTGACAAAGCATACGCATTAGTGGCTTAACACAAAATAGCATCAGTTGGAGGTGGCATGGCAAATCTACAGCTTATCCATAGAAATCTGGTTAATTATTGATGCAGGTGAGTCATGCCACTGCCCCCATTTTAAGACTAATAATAAAGGCAACGCAGGGAACTGGACGACCATTGACGTTGGTCTTTAGCTTGCCGAAGAATGGTCAGATGTGAGCTCCTGGGCGCTCTCGTCATCGAAATCCAGAATCTCCCTGTGGACTTGGCGGATGTACTGCTGGTGCTTGTAGTAGACTTTCATCACCCCTTTTACTGTAACAAAGGCCACACCGCCCTAATATTGGACAAAACCATAAAATGAGATTTTTAGGACCATAAAAGTTAAAATGTGGTATGATCTGTATACGCTTGCACTAATTAATGAGGGAAATCTGAGTGTGGTTCTGTTGGTATATTGGCTTCAAATGTTGCTGTCCAGGGCATCCACTCACCAAAATAGTCCTTTGCAAATTTGACGAAATGGTATCAAAAAAGATTCTTCCACACACGGTGGCTATTGTTGGAAGCATCAGAGCACCACACAGCACACGAGTTGCTGAAACAGGGTCGGAGAAGGGAGTGGGTTCAACTGGAACACGCTCGTTTCCTTGACTTTGCCTTTGAAATGCAAATTTTAAGCAGTCATTAATGATATTCCTACGGTAAATACTGCCCGAATCAATATTGAGCAGAACCACAAAAGATGATTGTGAAGTCTGCAAAATTAGATCTAGATTCAAGGTATTTGATTACCTGAAGGATGTGAAGTATTTGAGCAATGGCACACGAGGGGAATGGCGTCGCCACAGGCGTAAAACATAGTCTTCCCAGCGAACCATTCGGCCCAGGATGAGAAGAATTGGGATGGTTGGAAGGCCTACCAATAGGAAAAGGGGATCGGCTTGTTCCATAACACCAAGGCCTTCCTTGTGGCCTAAAACCTTAACAGAAAGTTATTGAATTCAACTCGTACCCTACTCTCAGCAAAGCTATGCTATGTAGTAGGGGATGTAATCCATCAACCCATTTTTGAACGTTTTCTAAGCCTGTTTTACCGTTTCAGCTATATTAGCTTCCACATACCTGCATCACTGTTACTGCACCGTAGGTGACAGCCGTCCAATAAATACTGCCAACTACAATTCCTGCAGCTACAAATGGACAAACTCTGTACACCATGCGGTCCGCCACATCCATAACATAAACGATAGGACCTGTAAGCCATTAAAAAATGGTTTAGTCAGCAACTCTTCAATCTCTGCTGAGGCTTACGTGATATCACGACATTGTTAATAGTGTTCAAAATACAAGGTAAGGCTCGTCCATAAATGGCAACTCTCTATCGTGACATTCTCGATTGGGTCGTAGAACCCGATGTTTGGTGTTGGCCAAATCTCCACCTGCCTTCTGAGCCCTTTCAACATTCAGCACACATAACGCACCTAATTGAGGAAACACTATAATGTACTCGGTGTTGCACTGCGGGCATGAGACCTTCGCCGAACTGTTTCCTTTCTGTTTTTCGTCTATCCATCGCTGCAAGCAGTTCTGGTGGACCCATTTGGTCGTTCCTTTACAGCGGCATGGCTGGACCCATGTGGCTTCAGTATCATCCTCCTCGGAAGCGAAGCACACCCAACAATACCTCCTGCTGCAAGTTGACAGACAAGATGCGAATTAGGCGAGCATTGATAGGCATTACATGCTTATCCATGCACCTTGATTATCCCGATTGTTAATGCACGTTTCGGTCTGCTAACAGTGGGATAACAATGAACGTTCCATCTACTGTGACGTTCGAATTTTTTCAGGTTTTTTGGGTGAAATAAAAATGATGCAATGACAAACAAGCCTAAATTGGTAGCGAATCTAGGTGACATGGCATTATATCCGCTCTGGTTTATCCTGACCAAACTTTACCTATCTGGAAGTTCCGGCTGACTTTCGTTGCTGCTTCCTTCAACGTGTGTCATTTTTGTTTGTTTAAGCTCTGACCATACCTAAAATTTTAACTAGTTTCTTC
>JAQIXS010003675.1:0-17360 GCA_034700785.1 Rossiulus vilnensis | reverse complement strand
TGTCATCAACATCAGTCGTTTGTCATCAACATCAGTCGTTTGTCATCAACATCAGTCGTTTGTCATCAACATCAGTCCTTTCTCATCAACATCAGTCCTTTCTCATCAACATTAGTCGTTTGTCATCAACATCAGTCCTGTCTCATCAACATCAGTATTTCTCAACCTCAGTTCTTTCCAGACAACATCAGTCATTTCATAACAACATCAGCATTTTTCCAGCAACTCCGTACCTTTCTCATCAGTAGTACCAAAAGAACACAGTGTCCTCTAACAAAGAAGATTCATCAGAGCAATGAGCAGCCAAAGTGAGGTACCTCATTGGCCGCCAACTACTCTTTGATGGCCTCATTTCCTGCCAGAACCCCACGCCCTGCCGTCCAAGAAGGGGGAGTTTTCCTCCCGAACTATCAACTGATGGACGGGTTAATCAATAGGCAGAAGTCGGGGTCTGGAACTCCAATTGGCAGAAGTCGGGGTCTGGAACTCCAATTAGCAGAGTCCCTGGCGGCCAGAGGATCCGCCTCCACAAGCCTAATTAGCGATGCAGCATCAAAAGATTGGTTCTGATTAAAATTCATGTATGTGCGTATAGATTGTTAAGCCCGGGTCTATTACCAGCAGCTTGCATGGTGGGGATTGATAGGAGTGCAGTCTGAGGAAACGGAAGCGTCTGCCTCCACATTTATGCAAAACCAGGCCATCAATTTTTCGAGGCTGGAAGGAGATTGCGAAGAGGTGAGGGCGTAGAAGTCTGGCAAGAATAGCTCATGCCATGCAGTCAAATGTGAGCAAGAACCGTTCTGGAAGTCGACCTGCAAGGTGTTCCTTTGGCAGTTGTTTAATAAGGACAATACTCCGGAAGTGCCACAAGGGATGGGATGGCCTCAGGCCGTCCACTGGCTCTGGTCCTCTTTTCATTCCACGACTTTTCAATGACTTCAACAAGTTTTTACGACTTCCAAAAACGCCCCTGCCAAACACTACGCGGAACCTTTCACAGGTTTTCAAGAAAGTTAAGCAATTTGATGACATGTAACTGGTTTTATCAACACATTTAAAAACCAGTTTCGAAATGATCAAATGCAAAAAAAACCCCAATAGGTCACGTTAAATCGGACCGCTAAAATACACAGTGAATCGATTAAATCAAAGCAATGCATCACCCTAAAGTAATGACTTTTTCCATGACTTTCCATGCCAGTAGACACCTTGGGTCTTCCAAGAACATTACCAGAACTATTTTTAACGAGAAACGTGTTTTTGTATGGAAAAAAAACTTCAGTGAAACCTGTCAAGTTGACCACCTTCTACGTAGGCCACCTGCTTATTCGGCCGATTTTAGGGTCCCTTGAAAAAAGCCCATCCTGCTAATGTTAATTTGCTTCTACATGTTGACCGCCAGCCTAACTTGACCACTGACCCTTTAGTAATTTTATCACCACTTAACGTTTTTGAAGCCGCAAGATTAGTAACGATTGTGAAAATCTTAATAGAAAGCACTTTTATTGAAACAACTATCCTAATCATAATAGAATCTTAAATAAACAACTTGATAAATGCATGCAAATGTAATTGTTTTTAATGCAACGATTAAATCAACATATGAAAGTCATGACCATTTCTGCCATTCGAGCACACGCCTAAGGTTACACAAATCTCAGAAAATGAAAACAAAATAGTCAAAGATTACGTTCGAGGTTAATCACCACCCCGAACCAATTCCATGTTTTGGGTTTCAAACTCCAAAGCTTCCATTTAATAACTGCCTCCGTCGTAAACGACGGTGTCGGATTATAAATCAGTGGCTTCAAGAAAAGAGTTTTATCGATTTTCGGTTGCGTTTAGAAGGAATGCATATGAAATTTAATAACTACGCCAGCTACACATCAGAAGCGTCCTTTTAGAAACAGCTCCCATTGATTTTCGTTTTCATTTGCAAGCAAAGAGTATTGTTAAGCAGATGCATTGCCACAATGTCTTCACACTGATCAACACATACGAAAATACTCAAAATTTGGAAAACATTGGACTTTTTACAAACCATACGAATATGTAGGAATGGTTGCAAAACACATGTCTTAAGCCTAATTGCTGTCAGCTGTTAGAACAATTAGAGAACGTTCGGGGTTGGTTGACACACAACGCTGAAGGCAAGTCGAAACATGTTTATACATGGGGCAGGTTTTTACATTTGTCAGTTTTTCAACACTGGCAAATTATTCCTGACTGTTTATATTTGAACGTGTCGATAAATTCATGAGTAAGTATGAGAAAAATCGAGAGGGGAAATATAAATATACATTTTTGTAAAGACTAGTAGATTTTGTTTGCATCTTTTAAACTTCATTTCGTCAGTCACAATGACAGTGGATATTTAATTGCTTTCGTTAATTGTTAAATTGTTCAATTGCAAAACGTTTTTTTTTTTACTTTGAAGGAACTAAATAATATTACTTTATAGTATCAACTAGCCCCGGTCTCCCCAACTTGACAGCCTGACAGAAACCCAAGTTAAGAAGATGCCTACAGTGGCGCCACCTGGAAGCCAAACTCAGCCGAATTCCGCATCCCAACAACGCGCCTTAGCAAGCTGTATCATGAATTTCAAATTGCTAATACAGCTGTCGACATTCAAGCCGAATAAAGCAATAAAATTAACTTGATTGATAATTAAAGCCAGCTAATGGGCCGCAGTCGAGAGCCCCCCCCTATCTTTCCAATTCCAAAAAAGTAATTAATAACACAAACAAAACCCTCATTCCTTCTGGTTTCTGAGCAATTGGCAGAAGACTCGTGCTTTGCTGGCTTCAATTTTCCGCTCTAGAAAGTCACAAGCCATTAATTTTTACCTCCATGCCCACGCAATTCCCCCCAGTGACTTATCAGTATTTGTCAAATATTTGCAGTCGCAAAGCATGGCCCGCGCAATCCCCCTCGGAAATACGCGAGCTGAAAAATTAGCATCAGACCGGAAATCGGGGCCTCATTAGCATATAATGGCATCGTCAAGATGCATGACATTAAACGAAACCGATTCCGTCCAATCCGAGTTTGGGGAAACAAGATAATTAAGACGCAATCAGGCGTTCCCAATAGGCGATTGCCGTCCCAAACGGGGAATGTATGGGCAATCAAATCAATGAAGAAACTCAAACACAAGTTCCGCACCCTTGAGGTATCTGGGACGACTACTATAAGTATGCTTAGTGATATCAGTTTAATCAGTATGATCCTATACTGATTTCACTATATATATATATATATATATCAGTATGATCCTATACTGATATCACTAAGCATACTTATAGTAGTCGTCCCAGATACCAGTATAATACTGATATCATACTGATCTTTTCTGAAGGGTGATAAAAAGCAGATATATAGAGATATCAGTATTGAATCATACGGACATCCCTAAGCACACTGATATTAGTAGTCCCAAAAGCCACTATAACACTGACATCACTAAGCATACTGATACCAGCAGTCCAAACAAACACCATGATACTGATATCAGCAGTCCAAAAAACCAATAAGTATATATATATATCAGTAAGATCCTATACTGATTTCACAATAAACCACTAAAACCAATAAGTATATATATTATATACATACCAATAAGCATATATATTGGGACTGCTGATATCAGTATCATGGTGTTTGTTTGGACTGCTGGTATTAGTATGCTTAGTAATGTCAGTGCTATAGTGGCTTTTGGGACTACTAATATCCGTATGCTTAGGGATGTCCGTATGATTCAATACTGATATCACTATATATCTGCTTTTTGGGACTACTAATATCAGTATACATAGAGATGTCAGTATTGGTTTTTTTGGGACTGATGATATCAGTATGCTTAGTGACATCAGTATGATTCTATGCTGATTTCACTATAAATATACTGGTTTTTAGGGACTGCCGATAACAGTATGCGTAGTGATATCAGTATCATAGTGGTGTTTTGGACTGCTGGTACCATAAGCTGACTAGCTCGGATTGGCTCTCGCTCAGTCCATCCTTTTCTTAATCCGACTGCAAACTCATTTACGAATCTACCTAGCAAATACAACTCTCTGCTACAGAGGTGAAGCCAAGCTCCAGCTCCTGCAGCCAGGCCATCCATCAGCAGCTTCCAAACGTCTTGCAGAGCTCAAGTCCTCCCAACTGTGTCCCGAAATCCCCCTACCAGGAATTCGCTTTAATTTCTCTAATTTACACGGCTAATTCAGTGGGCCGAAACCCCGAAACCCGGTCGACATTACGGCTGATGGCAGCCCTCGTGGCTCGGAAGAGCTGCCTGCATCAAATTCCCAATTAGTTGAATTAATGAACTGCTCAGGATGGCAGAGGAGGGCGTTCAGCTTAGCATGACCTAGCTCCAGACGCGCAGGCTTGAGCAGCAGTGCCTAAGATTACAACCTCTTTTTTACGGGTTCCGGTTGGCCCCGCCGCGGAGTTGCCCGCGCCGCAAAAAATTGATTTTCCAGAATCTTTCAGCAGAATGGAAAGAAAGACTTCTTTTCAGCTTCTTGTCTCCCATTCGTTGAGAAAGCGGCATTTAAGCCCCGGCTTTTCTTCGTGCTCTGCCAGCGGCTGACTCCGTGGCCTTTGCAGAACTCCCCGGTAATGTCTCGCAACAAAGCCGGCATTTGGCACGATGGCAAAATAATTTCAAAATTCCTCCCCGTCGCAAATCTGATGACAATTCCAAGGCCCTGCCTTTCAGAGCCCACGCCTGCCATATCTCCGCACGGCAACAGGATTCAAGAAGAACCGCACTTCTGCCAGGCCAGGGTCTTGGAGCCAGCCGGCCGGAAACCTCGAGCGAACCCTGCACTGTGCTTCATCAACATTATCAGCTGCAGATTTAATTTACAGCTGCTGAATGTAGTCGAAAGATCATGAGAACCAATCTATATTCCATAATAATGAGAAACACCACAGTGACATGCTGGAAGCCCAACCCAAGAAGTGAAGTGGACCCTTCTGCAGTGCAGACTATGCAGTGTAGAGTGAAACCATTTTTTAATTATAATTCCATATCAAAAAGCTCATTTAGGATCTTTGCATCATTCATAATACGTTCTTCATAACATAACTAAGATCAAAAATGGTAGAGCAATAACAAAATAAAGGATGATAATTTCAATAATCAACAAATAACTGCAATGAGAGCAAATTGGAAGAAGAAAAAGATTCCTGAGCTATGATAGCCTGGGGCCATATATGTCATGACCAGCCATGTTTGGCCATATAATGACATTGCTATGCCAGACAGCTTTAGATAAATACAAGCACAGTATGATTGGTGCATTTGTGGTCAATGCCTGGTATAACCATATATGAAACATATGGATTTGTGGCTAATATAGGATTTATCGATATATGGAAAGTCATATATATCTTTTCTATACATCCTGTAGAGAATATCTCTTCAGAAAATCCTGTAAGAGAATTCAATTCATGTTAAGTTCCATGTCAAGTTCATGTCAAGGGAAACAAGTAACAAGGATCTTCATCGCCTCCGACTTCTAAAGACAGAATAGGTAGGATGCTCATCTTCCCTGAACAAGCTGTGACTTCCCAAGCACCTACTTCCCAAGACTTCTGGAAAGCTAAAATGACATGGAATAACTGTAAGCATCCACATCTTTCAAGCTACTCAACAGTCACATCCAGGTTTGTCTTCCCGGAGGGGCATCCGCAGCAGGTTCCGGCACCGCGCGAGCATCTCTCAGCAATAATGCATATCAAAGTCTTGCTGGCTGCTGCTGATAACAGACCTCCAATGGATTCGGAGAGCCGCAATAGCACACACAAAAATGTAAAAAAAAATGAAAGAATGTAGCATTCTCTCCAAAAAAACAAAGCCTGCGGCAAGACCACCAGCCAAGCAAGAAAAAAGACAATGCGAAGCTGCAACCAGTTTCCCGGCATGCCCAGCATCGTTTCCATGGAAACTATCGACAAAATGGGCCATTTCTTGCAAACAAGAGCCAGGGCAAGGTGCACACCAGGCCCTCCAAGGCCTGCTGGCTAATTGAATTCACTTCACATCTGACAGCCACTAGCTGGAGCCAGGGGCCTGGCCCAACATGGAGACATATGATAAAAAACATACCTAGCCAGCTGACAGCCATGTTCAATCTGCTCAGACAGACAGACGGACAGACAGACATCAGGAGGAAAGAGGGATTCAGGCCATTAAAAACGTCCAAAACCCTGTCAAAAACAGCAATGGGAGCCAGAGCACACCCACCTCTTGGACGGACGCGTTCTTCAGTCCATGGCTTGATAGAAGCCGCTTGTCTTCCGGATCTGCCGCTTTCTCTCCAGGCACATGTTTGGTAGTCGACGACAGGGGCGGGAAACCTACACTCCATGGCCACATTTTCTGATTATACAAATTATTACTTTTACAAATTATAATCTCCCCGATTTCCAGGTCATGGTGCCCTTAAATTTCCAGTTTCCTTGCGCACCGCATAGGTGATGGAAATGCCACCGGAGAAAGTTTTGAACAAAATTACCGCAATTCATGGATTTTTGGCAATTTCTTTACAAAAAAATTCAGGAAGAACTTAGGAATGAGGGATTCTGGCCATGAAAACGTCCAAAACCCCGTCAAAAACACCAATGGGAGTCAGAGCACACCCACCTCTTGCACGGACACGTTCTTCAGTCCATGGCTTGAGAGAAGCCGGTTGTCTTCCGGATCTGTCGCTTGCTCTCCAGGCACATGTTTGGAAGTCCGCGAAAGGTGCGGGCAACCTAAACTCCGTGGTCACATTTTCTGATTATACAAATGATTACTTTTACAAATTATTATTTCCCCGGTCCAGCCAAACCAATCAAAACTTCCTGGATTTCCCAGAAATCCGCCAACATTTCCTGACATTTCCCTCCTCCCTGATCTTTGTCCCTGTCAGGTTATGTAATTTCCATAATTGTACTGAAGATAGATAGTGGTTGCTTTTTACCATACTCTTCAGAGGTAGTTTCAGAGGCAGAGGTCACCCGTCCCGAGTTGTGATACTTTGCCTTGGACTTCTGTTTCCACCAGCATGGCATGATTCTCTTCGCGTTGCCACTCTTACAGGATGGGCTGACCCTGCACGTTGATATTCCAACACATTTGACACCATCAGGTACTGACATTCCGAACTGACCAGCGCCAGCACCTCGCCCCCGATCAAACTTACTGCTAGGCTTCCCTTTCCGCCTGGAACTCAGCTTGTCATGCTTGCATGTGTGGCAGAGCACATCCGACCTGGGGCCACCACTTATCACCTTTTGAGAATGTGACAACAATGTTTCATTCCAATGCCATTATTGCGTAATCGTGAAGGGGGCAAGGTTCAACCAGTGACCTTCACGTGACCTCGGGAAATGAGAAGTTCAAATTTCAATTTCACAACATGCAAATAAGTAGGACAAGTGCACGTGTTCACTCCGTCTCCAAGTGGACATCAGTAAGTCTTGAACAATGACAACGTTTTTTTCAAAAATTGACAATTTTTGCTAAAAGATTTTTTGAGAAGTTTGCAGCCCGTGCTTCCATGGTGTCGATTTTCATTACTAAACGGGTCTCAATCAATCCCGATGCTTTTTTACGGTCGGATTAAGAGAAGCATAGACTGAGCGAAAACCAATCAGAAGTACTCAGCTTATAGATCACGCTTTCCAGCTGAAAGAAAGCCACGCCACGCCCACCAGATGGCAAATGAGTCATGGGACAGGAAAGATTAACCGCACAAAAAGCTCGCGGTCCACTCGAATTCCCAGTCCATTCTATTGTTAATCCGAATAAAGCTTTGATTTATTTTGCTTCAATTTTCTTTGCTTCCAATTTAAACGGTCCCAGGACGTCATATTTGACATCACTGGTTGTGCCCATCATGGATGTCAGGCAGTTTCCAGAAAAAAATCGTTTTGAAACGGCATGGGGGTTACTGATGAGTCTCCAGCAGGTAAGGAATAGCTTCATTTTGGGGACGGACAGAGAGACGCACCAAAGGACATCAAGCCGGAACCTTTGGGGGATATTTGGTCGAATCTCACGATGGCAACATTCGACCATATCCTGGTTTCTGAGAGGAGATCAGTCTGCAAGCTCCACTCCCATGAATAAGTTAAGAAAATTGCTTGAAATCTCCAGCGGTGCACTTCACATGAAGTAAGAGCATGTTTCACTAAATCCTCTACCAGACTGAACATTGTAAGAAATATTTCCTCACATCAGTCAGCTTATTGTCATCAGTGGTCCTCTGAGGAGTGCTCTCCAACAACGCGGCATTTTTCCATCAGCGCCCCTCTGTGGAGTGCAATACAACCGCGCGGCATTCATCCGAAGACAAGAAAGGACTTGTTCGTTTGGCTACAAAAACACATGAAGTTTGACAACACAGTGTACAGAGTGCGCAATTACCCTAGTTTCAATGATCCTGGATTGTTCAGATGTTCTAGAACCTTTTTGAATGTGTGTGGCTTTTTAAGGACATTCGAGAGTTGATTCTTTTAGATGTTAGGGCATCTGCGACAAGTTTGCCATCCCGACAATACCTGGTCTTAGTGGATACATCAGGTTTCAGGTTAAACCACACACCGCCCTCTACACCCGCATTCCAAATTAAGCATGTCTCGTTCACCAGACACCGTTCTTCATACTAAGATATCAACATATAAGCTGCCAGTGCCTCTGTCTGTCTGTCTGTCGTCAGTCAAATGTCACCGACAAAATCCACTGTCGCAGATCTTACCTATTGCCGCAAACCCACTTTCGCTAGGTTCCAACAGCCACAGCTTTCAATTCAATTCAACTCGGTATCCTACAGTCAGCAAAGAATACGCCATGGGGTAGGGGTGAAATCCACCAACCCATGTTGGATTCCCAACCTTTTACCGTAAGCCGGTTCATCGCACGACCTTTCCATAGCGGCAGATCCTCGCAAGTGCCAAAAGCCGATGAAAACCTTTGCAAAACCGACTCCATAAACCAAGAATCCTAGCCTAACTTAAGCTAACCAAAACCAAAACCTAACCCATCCATACGTAAACGTTTCGCGATGAGTGCGACCGCGATCATGTTGTCCGCGACGAACTATACCGGCACACCGCCCGCGTGCCCAGCCTTGCTGATCCCAGAGCCTCCCCAGACCCTTGCACCCAGCACCCAGCACATCCATTGAGATCACTCAGAAGAAGCCCAGAAACCTGAGAAATTAGCATCTCCCCAGAAAGCCATCCTCCACCGGCCCCCGACAGCCACCCGCAACGTGCCCGGCGTAGCGATGGGCCCTAATCCGGTGATCGGTTCTGCGAAAGGCAGCGTTTGCAAATCGCTTGCCATTCTTCAGCATTTCATCCGCGGAATCCGCACAATCCACGCGAAGAATGGGCCGAGGTGGAAAACCCGAGTCTGTAAGTAGCTTACGGGGGAGCTCGGAGGGTGGCACCGCCAGCTCAGAAGTGCTAACAAAGATGGTTTGAATCCGGCTTCGGCTGCGCTAAGCGCTTGCAAATTAAAGTGTTTACCTATGCACCATCTCAGCAGATCAATAGCCGTTTGGAATTCAAAACCTCGGATTCCAACATCCAGTCTGCAGGACAAAAAACATGCATTCAAATAATGAAATCGCTTCAGGAGCCAGCGATGCATTAAGGCACATTGGCACATCAAAGGCGAGGCCTCCGGTGACAGTTGGGATTCAAGAATCCAACCTAATTCCAGTGTAAACTAATTGATCGGACTCCATTCAATGGACAGGAGATTTGAAAATGCATAAAGAGGAGCTGACATGTCTGCAGATTTTTTCCAAGAGCCCTGGAAAACGCTTTTCAGAAGGCATCAATCACCAATCCAGAAGCCCCTCCAAAGAGGATTACACCGGGCAATTCATTTCCATCCCTGGCCAGCAGCCGAAAGCCGGTCGCGATGAAAGCTGACACGGACTTCCAGATGGATTGCCAGAAACCTCTTGCAGAATCTTGTCTGACAAAGCGCAAGCCCAGATCAAGGGTCTTCAAAAGAAGCTCAACGCATGGATGCTTTCGAAAAGTTTACTTTCCCTGCAAATTCCAATTTGATGGAGGTAATCTTTGAATGCTTACATATCCACATGTTTTCACAACCTTACACATGGCCATATATATATATATCCATATATGTCTCTACATTCTTACACATGGCCATATATGTCACCATTTATGTAATTGCAGATATGGTCCATACATATCCACATGTTTTCACAATCTTACACATGGCCATATATGTCACCATTCATGTAATTGCAGATATGGTGCATACATATCCACATGTTTTCACAATCTTACACATGGCCATATATATATATAGATATATCCATAAATGTCTGTACATTCTTACACATGGCCATATATGTCACCATTCATGTAGTTGCAGATATGGGCATACACAGCTCCATGTCCACACATGGAAAACAGGGTCACATATGACATGACTGGCCATGTATGAGCCATATATGGCCACACATGGCTACTATAGATAAAAACCAAATACGACTACAGGGTTATACATGTATATGCCATATCTGACCATGCGTGAACCTTAAACACGTATGGCCGTAGCTTGGCATTGCCAAACATGACAACTTAAGATTGCATCACATCACGGCCATATACAGAAATTGTATGATGTCACTAAAATAAAAACCATACATGAAAAATAATCGATTTTCTAAATAGTCATTAATGCTCACCTCCTTAGACAAACGTGATTCATGCCATTATAAATGAAATTCTGACGTTGAGTGTTCATTTTCCAGGTATGGACAACAGATATGCGTGACCATATCTGTAAATTGTGAGAAAAATTAACATTAAAAGCTCTTTTTCATATCTTTTCATTGTGTACGTTAGTATGTAAAATACACATGTATATGGATATGAATTGATACACCGAATACGGCCATATAGGCTAATTTTTGAAATAAACATATATGTAATAAACCATACATTTCCAGATATGGCTCCTGAATGATCATTGCTGCGTTGGTGTCACCAGTGTTGGATTTCATCCCTCAACCACATGGTGTTCACTTAATGCTTGCAGGGTGCTGAGTTGGAAGATCTTGAGGTGTACAGCACTTCCAGTCCAGACCAAACACCGAAATAAGTTGGAGAAACATCTTCTTCCGGTTCACTTTCTTGTCTAACTACACTCGCATCACTTGTTTGTTCAAGAAACGCTTTCGCTTCCCCGGGCATCGCAACCCCAGTTTGAAAAGCAAACATACGCATGCCCTGGCACATACGCTTGACAACAATAAGAAAACATTGCACAGACTGACAAACAAACACAAGTTGCAGTGGAATTGGGAAATAAAAGAATCCGAATTCGTCGATTTCCAAAACGGTGCCCACGTCGCATCTAACTCGCAACATGTCAAGAAATTTTCCACACAAAAAAAAAACAGAAAAACAAAACCTAATCTTGAAACTTCCATTGAAACCTGAAGATCCCTTGCGCAACGAATTCATCTTCCATCTACACCATCTTCCATTGCAATTTGCATATTTCTGCAATAACCGTTTCACCAGCCTCATCGTTCACGAAATCCCGATTGCCAACGATGATCTTCCACTGAACCCCCACAGATTTCTGCCAGAATCAGCCACCCATGATCATTTCCGTTGCAATTGCAACCTGCAGATTTCTGCAAAGACCATCCACCCACAACGATCTTCCATTCTCTATGCTGGATGGCATAATCCATCAGCTAAGCATCACTGACTGGTTTAGGCTAAGTATGCTTTCTTCTAATCCTAAGACTAATGTAGATGCTAAGTATCTGCTTTCTTTATGTCAGGTGAGGTAAATTTCTGGTAGAGGTGAGTCTAAATGCGAACACAAGTTCTGCATAATGGGCAAAGATTGCCAGCATCCCCTGGAGAAAAGATCTGTATGCGATTCTCTGCCAATATCAGCGTGATTGTGTACTGGTAACAGTATACCTTAGTGATATCAGTATGATTCTATACTGATATCAGTAGATACTGGTTTTTGGGACTGCTAATATCAGTATGGTTCACTACATTTGACTAATATCAGTACATGATCAGTATATCGAACATCAGTTCTGCATAATGGGCAAGGATTGCCAGCATCCCCTGGAGAAAAGATCTGCATGTGATTCTCTGCCAATATCAGCATGATTGTATATTGATAGCAGTGTGCATTAAGTGATATCAGTATGATTCCACACTGCTATCACCAGATACTGGTTTTTGGGACTACTGATATCAGTATGGTTAGTGACATCACTACACTTGACTCATAGCAGTATAGGATCAGTACATTTCAACTGATACCTACCGCACTGATTATACAGACCTTTCCACCAGGGTCCAGCCCCACGGCGTTCAAGTCAACTCAATTCAACTCAGTACTCCGCCGTCAGCAAAGATATGCCACGTGGTGGGGGTGAGGGTGAGGGGGTGGGGGTATGAATGAAAGCTTTGGAGGAACAGCAAATTCCACGCAATTTGCCACTTTTTCCATTAGGCCGGATTGCTTTTGGCGAACAGAGCAATTGGAGGCCATAAAAGCGAGGCTTTTGCCAGGCGCTGTTGGAATAGGAAACCGATTTCGGGATGGCACTTACGCCGAGTGGGCCCGGCCAGCCGCCGGGGATCGATCCCTAGGATAACACACCAGACCGGAAGCTGCCGGACGCGGGGGACAGATCCCTCATTTCGTCTGAAAGCCCACCAATCCGCTTCCACTTCAAAACTGCGTTCGGCTGAGGCTTAGCTACGGGTGGATTCAACAGGCACGTACAAGGAAACCTGGCTAAGTTGACCACCCAAGAAACCAGACTCGAGTGGGTAACAAGATGAGAAATTGGAAAACAATGACTTTTTTTTTCTCCACTGGATTTATTACCAACTAAACGAAAATCTTGGCTGACAGAAGGGTATTGAGTTGAATTGAATTGAAATACTGCAGAATTCTTCTCACTGGGTTACCGGGGCACCTCCATAAGTGGGAATTCTGTGAGTGTCCCACGACCTCTCACGTATTTATTTAATCGTGTCCCGTGAAATCACACCAACTAAACCAAAACCTTGGCTGACACTAGGGTACTGAGTTGAATCTGAAAAGGATTCTTCTCACTGTGTTACCGGGACACCTCCATAAGTGGGAATTCTGTGAGTGTCCCACGACCTCTCACGTATTTATTTCCTCATGCCCCATGAAATCACACCAACTAAACCCAAAATCTTTGCAGACAGTAGGAGTACTGAGTTGAATTGAACGGAAGTCATTGCAAACCCTGGAGCTCCACCTTCACGACCTTTATTCCAGGATGGATTTAAGGATAATGTAGGCTGTCTTTCTGACACGTGTTTCCAGTCTGGTAATGGGCCATTTTCGTGTCGATTATTGATTTTCCACGAGCAGCTTCTGCATCGCCTGATTGAAGCCAGTTTGCAAAACTCTTTTGGCAGATGATTTAAATTACGATGGAAACAAACCAAGCCTCTGGGTTTCCGGTCTCCTAGGAGCGCCATAACCAGATTAAAACACGTTTGCACGTTCGACACTTGGAGTCAACAAACGTCATTCCGTGCCCTGGGTCACACTCAATGTTTCGCCCAAATTCAAGGCACAAATTCCCCGGAATTTTCGACACAACGACATTGAAGAGAGCAATGGGCCCATTAGCAGTGAGCCCTGCAGTTTCCAGAGTGATGTCAACTGGATTCGGTACTGATAAACCCTGATCATCAATTCTGGGTGGAACAAGTATACATGGACCTTTTTCCATGCATGGATGCATCCGAAATTGGCCACAATATGGACCTCTATGGGCATATTCGGTATGTGTATTCATATCCATGCATGGACATATCCGAAATTGGCCACATATGGACCTCTATGGCCATATACGGTATGTATATTCATATCCATGCATGGACATATCCGAAATTGGCCACCTATGGACCTCTATGACCATCTACAGTATGCATATCTTATCCATATATGGACATATCCGAAATTGGCCACCTATGGACCTCTATGGCCATATACGGTATGTACATTCATATCCATGCATGGACATATCCGAAATTGGCCATCTATGGACCTCTATGGCCATCTACAGCATGCATATCTTATCCATGCATGGACATATCCTAAACTGGCCACAAAAGGACCTCTATGGCCATTTGTCCATGTCATTCCGACAACACCAGGTTTTCCAGATCTGGGGCAGCAGATGGATAATGCAATGGACAGTATCTTCCAAAGGACAAGGAGAAAGTCTTAGGGCATGGATAATATCTTCCAAAGGACAAGGAGAAAGTCTTAGGGCATGGATAATGCCATGGACAATATCTTCCAAAGGACAAGGAGAAAGTCTTAGGGCATGGACAATATCTTCCAAAGGACAAGGAGAAAGTCTAAGGGCATGGATAATGCCATGGACAATATCTTCCAGAGGACAAATGCTACAGACAGCATGTTCCACACGAGAAAGGCCACGGAGGGCACACGTCAAAGGCCACCTGCTACAGCCAGAAAGCTCCAAGGAAGAACGTCCCAAAGGAGAAAGGCCATGGAGAGCACATTTCAAAGGCCACCTGCTACAGCCAGAAAGCTCCAAGGAAGAACGTTCCAAAGGAATAAGAAACCTTTTAGGGCCATGCCATCCTCACTATCCGGCATTCCACCGGTGAGGCCACGAGGGGTTGGCACCAGCCAATCGAAACCGACGTCGCTGGTTCTCCCGCGGTCTGGCAGCAGAGAGGACGTGCCAACAGTGCTGCCAGACAGATTATCTAATTCTTTGGGGTGGGAGAGGGTGTTGGGGGGGGGATGGGGGGGGAGGAGCCGAAGGCAATTTTCGTAATGCGGAGCGCAGCACCGGGTAATTGGTTATTACATTAAAGCGAAATTCTTCATTTCCAGGCATCAAAATGAATTTTTAATAGAATTTGCCATGGCGCTGCAGAGGTACTTGGCGCTAATGCCGTCTCTGCCATCTCCGGAGGACGTGCCGCATTCCCTTCCCCCAATTTATTGGAGGGGAGGGAGTTTTACATTCACCCCCACCCAGCCCAGAGAATCTTGGGGGATGGCGCCATATGCCGCCACCCCAGTCGAAATGCGACTGTGCATCGCAGAAGAGCGTTTTTAATAAGAGCGGCGTTATGACGTCCCCCAAGACCCCGCTTCCGGTCTGCGAACGTGCAGCAGCACGAGGGGAGCATCCGAAGGGTGCCATGCCATAAGTTGCCAAGCGCCAAAACGTCGACTTTTCGGGTGAAAGCGCTGTGGTTTTGTCGAAATGGTACCAAACGGGCGTATGTGCCACATGCAAGTCACCCCGAACACACTGTCTTGTGGCAAGCAGGACAGCAGCGGCATCGGTGTGGTTCATTACTTCATTTTGACCTGTCCAGGTTTTACCATACTCACTTCTAACCCATGTTCCAAACATAATTCCAACTATGTTTGGAGGTTTCCCATGATCACTTTCGGGGGTTTTAACCGAAAATGGGGGGGAGGAGGGGCTGGCGCTTAAGACCTTATGGTGTGGCGCCCTTCGTCTACCTGTTTGGTTTGCCTCCGGCAGTTTCTGGTTAATAGCTTTTATCGGTAAATATAAAACCTGCATGAACTTGCTATGGTGACCACCCAAGGGACCAGACCTAAAGAAAACTAGTTTCTAGACAATTGTTTCTTTATTTTCTTTTGGATTTTTCAGCAAAAATCACAAATCGTGGATTTTCTAATTAAAAATTTATGCACACAATGTGCTTATGAAAAACGATTAACGGAAGAAACGCCGAAGGCTAACATTTCGAAAAAATAAATTATGGATCCCACCAAATAATTTACTGAAAGAAAGGAACAGGAAGGGTTCAATAATGTAGGAAAATATGGGAACACTTTACAATTTACAGCCTGTATAAATTATGGATTTTGCCGTATAATTCGCCAAAGAAAAGTATGGAGTTTTAAAAAAAAAACGTGCTTATCAACCCAATTATTTCGGTTAAAATCACTGCATACAATTTGCTTGGAAATACTATGAATTAAAGGAACGAAGAAAGGACGCCTGCAATTTGTCACAATCGAAGAAAACGTAAATAATGGCTCCATGACAGGATTAAAATACAGGAAATGTAGGAGCGTACATGATATTTTGCTAACATATAGGAAACTAAAATATTTTGCTGAAATATCGGTAAGTACAGGATATTATGCTAAAATATAGGAAACTAAGATATTTTGCTGAAATATAGGAGCGTACATGATATTTTGCTAAAATATAGGAAACTGTAAAAATATTTTGCTGAAATATTGGAAAGTACAGGATATTATGCTAAAATATAGGAAAATATAAGAAACTAAGATATTTAGCTAAAATATAGGAGCGTACATGATATTTTGCTAAAATATAGGAAACTAAGATATTTAGC
Source organism: Rossiulus vilnensis (assembly GCA_034700785.1). Taxonomy (NCBI): domain Eukaryota; kingdom Metazoa; phylum Arthropoda; class Diplopoda; order Julida; family Julidae; genus Rossiulus; species Rossiulus vilnensis. The sequence continues at coordinate 884 of JAQIXS010003675.1, read as the reverse complement.
TGAAATATAGGAGCGTACATGATATTTTGCTAAAATATAGGAAACTATAGGACATTTTGTTTAAATATAGGAAACTAACATATTTTACTAAAATATAGGACATTTTGCTTAAATATAGGAAACTAAGATATTTGGCTGAAATATAGCAAACTAACATATTTTGCTAAAATATAGAAAACTAACATATTTTGCTAAAATATAGAAAACTAACATATTTTGCTAAAATATAGGAAAATATAAGAAACTATAGGATATTTTACTTAAATGTAGGAAAATATAGGGTATTTTGCTTAAATATAGGAAAATATAGGATATTTTGCTTAAATACAGAAAACTAAGATATTTAGCTGAAATACGGGGCAATGTAAAAGGAAACGGAACAGGAACTCGTCCCTTGTTCGCCCCCACCAAGAACGAAAACCAACAAAGCGCGCCCCCTGGCGGAAGAAGTCAGACTTGCGGAAAATGCAATTCGGAAGGGAAGCCAAGAAGATGTTAATCCCGCCTCTCGGAGGCCCATAATTCAAGCGAATCGGGCGACGAGAGCGATTTAGATGGAGAGAAAAACAAAAAAACAAACGTGGAATGCAATTATACTTTTTCGCAGACATTAATCTCAATGCTCGCGACAGTGGCTGACTCTCAGCGCCTGCTGATTGCATCGGTGCCACCAGGGCAAAAGAGAAAATGAAAGGAGTGTCGTCTGTTGGACTCTTCTGACCGATTTCGACCTATCACCCATTATGTTCCCTTTTTTTTGTTTTCTCTTTAACTAGAGGGTTGGCACTTACGCCCCTGTCTGGGCACCACAGAGCATTCCTGGCACTGTGCCAGTTAAACCCACATCCGGCTGCATCCACTCTTCGGTGTGAATAAACTGTTAG
>JAQIXS010003674.1:0-17364 GCA_034700785.1 Rossiulus vilnensis | reverse complement strand
AACGTCCATAAAAATCCACAAAAATAAAACGGCCAAAGATGTACATGTACGTACTAGTCTGATGTACTGTAGCCTATTTATTGTATTATTGGTCGCTATATAGGTATTACTGCACGTATAAGCCTAAACTAGTGAAATACAAAAATAAGACGTTTCAATTTACTGACTTCTACTCCAATCTAGTCTACATGTATGATGGCCCGATTTGAACGAAACCTCACTACTCTTCAACCTCTGACGTCCTTTATGCATGGCCCCTAGCATTTTACAGTATAGTATAAGCCTAAATAAATCAACACGTATTGTCTTCATCAAATAAAGCAGAATTAACAAGTCCCACACGTCGCTGAGATGCGAACTTTAAATGTACAATAAATAAAGTTTGTACGTTTCAATCGGATTATCTTGAAACCAAACTCCATGCAAACGTACAACGTCACAAAATGCATTCTGTTCTATTATCGATTGTGCCAATATATTTAGGCTTGGCTTGTATTAAATTTGCCTACTTTAGTGCATTTCCATTCATTGTAAAAGCATAGCACAAAATGCAACAAACCCAGCGCGTTTTACAAAGCGCAATTCTTGCGTCCATAAAAAAAGGTTTTTATTATCCAAATTCGACGCCCTCTATTTCAGAAAAGAATTAATTTTGGCAATCAGGCGCCAAAGGTCGCTCTGACACTGTAAACTAAAAACCAATTTCAATATTCGACCACCTCAGTCAGAAGAAGAGGGTTTCGCGAAAAAAAAAAAGGCTTAAAAAACTGCTCGCTAAAAAGATTCGAAGATAGCGAGCCATGAATTAGAGAAACTTAAAATTGGGCAATTAAAAAAGGAAGGCGAAGAAAAAAAAAGTGACCCTTTTTTGAACGCCAGATACACCCTCGTGTGGGGGCCCGGCTCTTGCTAGCTGGCATGAGGGCAGATTTTCCTTTGAAACGAAAGAAGGATCTGCTAACCATCATAAAACGGTGAAATTCTTGCATAAGTCCGATGGTGGGCCATAGACGCAGTGTCAGCTTTGCTGGGAGTCGAAGGCACAAGCGTGAAGCAAGTGTCTGGAGTGACATTTCAAAGATTTGAAAAACAGTAACACAACGCTGTGGCTCGTGGGTGCCGTCAAGAGGCACGGCACACGGCCCCGTCCTGCTGCGTTGTGGGGGTACACTAATGGTCAAATTACACGACCGTACTTTCACATTATCCAATGCTTGTCAATGTCCCCCAAGCGTGGAATTAAAAAAATAAATCAGGACAGGCGACTACCTCTCTCCAGCTTCCTTTCGCTTGCATTTCACGTATTGTTCATAAAATTACGGTGGAAATTGGGCGATTGACAGACACGTTGAGTTGGGCACGACTTGGGCGAGTTGGGAATTCACAAAAAGTTGGCCAAGATCTTTCATCGAATGGTAAAACCCATTACAGGGTGCTCAGAGTTCGGCGTTTTCTCATTAAAGTTTGACTAGTTTACAATTAACATCCATAGGTACCATTTAAAAAATAAGAAAGTTGTTCCAAAAACAAAACACCTATATGTATGTGTGGATTAATGTCCAAAAACATTTTTTCAAGAGAAAAAAATGCACGCATTTATTTAGAGCCGCCCCCTCCCCCACATATTTCGCATACATAGTGTAATTCACAAATGTGGGAGCTGTCTTATTTAAAACTTTTCGTCTTTAGTGTTACACCCTGAGCTAATGATAAGACAGGCTCTGAGCAATAAAATCACAGGAATGTTTAAATGGGCTCAATTAGCTGCTGGATCCTTGGATCCTCTCTTGAATAAAGATTCTTTATATAATACACTGTAATGATGAATTTGGATTCTTACATCAGTATGAGTCGACTTCAAATGGCCATGGATCATTAACAAGAACTGGACTTGGTCATTACAGATTTGGGGCTTGGTAAAAACCTCGCTGGAAAATGGATTTTTACATGAAAAGGAAGATGGGATGGGGAACATATTATTATAGTGAGCATGGCCAATAGTGTACAAGTAGTCCGCAACACAAAAACGTTTGGAAACCACTGCTCTAGTTCAATGAAACTGAACGGTACACCTATGGAGCGATTCATAAACATATTTAGTTCACCCATTTTCGCAGGCAGTTTTTCAAAATATCTGAACTACTAATCAAGCAGAGGCACAGGACAATTTAAACAAGAATGGTAAATTTAAAGGCGATGATCTCGATGTGCAGAACATGTCCTGCAATGTTACCTATCATGAGCAACCAACATCTAAGAATTTGCAGGGAATTATTCAAGTTTCCTCCTCCCCTTCCCCAGCCCTATCATGAGTTAATTATCGGTACCTTACGCATGTAAGCTAAAACGCGGAATGATCATAAAACGTCTTTTACATTAAATTTTGACTATTTGTTACGTGAAAATATGACCTTGTTTTCATTAAATTTTGACGTCCCACATGATAGAAACACAGTTAAAACCCTCTAATGTTATCTGAACGATTTGCGCTACGAATGGAATGGGGACGGCGTACTAAAAGTGAGGGCGCTAAAAAGTCGACATTTTTATGGACGTCCCCTCACTCGCGTTTAACTGCACCAAAAATGGAAGTGAAGCTCAGTTACAAAGTTTCTCGAAGAAGCTGATGAGACTCCTATCGACATCATATTTCCGTAATAACGTTTCGTTTCTGAGCGCGTGTCATACTCGATCCCGGGGACATGTAACAGATGGAATTGACTTGCTTGAAAAATTCCGCCAGGGTCGCCAGTAATCTAATTACGGCCCCTCGGTATATTCCCCGGAAAAAAAACCGCTGCAGAAATGTTCAAATGAAGGCGCCGCTGACAGCCTACGATTAGGAGCCCCTGATAAGCTTTTACAGCCTCAATAAAATTCAATTTTAACCCGATTACAGTTAGCTAAACGCCTATAACAATGAGGTTTTAAAACCGGACACACATGGATGCTTACCCCCTGGCGGATGTCTGAAACCAACACATGCCAACATCAGCAACTTATCCAGCCAGTTTTCCAATTAATATTTCGCCTAGATTAGTCGCGAGGAATAATGACCGCCGCGACGGTCAGTCTTACCTACGCAAAAACAAGAAAACAATCATTAGTTTGGCGTTGCGCATAATAACCTAATAATCAGAAGACAGGTGCATGCATGGCGAGTGACAGTTGCGTGGACAGGCAGTTGTCACCAAGACGCCTCCAATCCGGAGCTGATAATTATGTCATTAGCAAAACGGGTCACATTTTGGGTTGGGAACAGAGCATAAAATGTAGTCCAGACTCTAGAGCACGTGTATTTAAAGCATATACAGGAAGACATGGAGATTGCATTTCTTCCTGCGGGGTTTTATGCAGTTGTCATCGATATATGAATAATTTTATCCAATAAATTTCGACACAATGCCAGCCAGCAATAACAGACTAGAAAGTGGCTGCCGCTGGGCCCACTCCATCTCCAGGGATGCACTTCGAATAAATACCACGCATTTGACCCTGGAGGTCAACCCCGGTTCAATCGCGATGTTTACGCGAGCGAAATTTACATGTTTTGATACGGGAAGTTCAGCAGCATAAATCTAGTCGAGCTCGACTTCATTTGCGAACAAATCTTTATAGACAAACGGGGCTAAGTTCGTGTCGAAGGTCAGCGACTGACTCAATAGTATAATTGCATATAGCCTACAGTACATGTAATGCCATCTAATAAATCTGGGACAGGCGTTACTATGTGATACACTTCACGAAAGGGGCAATCCATAAACAACGTCCATCAAAAAGGACTTCTCCCTTTATCTCCTCTGGCCCATTATGATCCAGCTGATGTCAGATAATTACTTTTGGACTGAAATGACGTCAGTTTAGTAGTATGGGAAAAGTCATCTCCTGCTCATCAGAGTCACCAGAGATTTCAATTCAAGTGCTATTCAGTTTAGTTACAAAAATTACAACAACAACAAAATGTCATTATGTCCTTAATACGTGTCGTCATATTCTAAAAATGGCAACACTGGGGCGGTTATTGTTATTAGGTCGTTATATTCTTCATACTTCATGCATTTAGCTGATTATGAGGACGTGTTAATTTCGCGGCAAATGCAAATAATTTAGATGTTTAATTTAGTCTACTTGTCAAAAAATGTACATGCAGGCCTACTATGCTATGCGACTTCCACTGTCACATTTTCAACTTTTCAAAATAACTCGTCTTAACAAAAACCAGAGTCAGGGACCTGGCGTCAGTTGTTGGAATAATTCTTGTCCAGTATTTTGACGTTTGACTTTTGCTATTCTGAGAAATACAGTATGTCATCCTGGAAAAGAAAAGATAAAAAAGGCAATGGAGGAGGTTATTCTTACAGGGCTGAATAAACATTGGTAGAAGTTGCATGCTGCCATTATACATTATTCGTCTATACGACGTCTAAGATCGAATTATCCATGACTGACCGTTTTCTTTAAATGATAAAATAACAAAACAGTATTTTCTTTACGAGATTCAACATTCAAGGAAATTGAAACCACTGGGAAAGGAATACTTAGGTATAGCAATATTAAGTTGACAAAATCATATAGGCTACATGTATAACGTAGCTATAAAAAGAAATAAATGCATGTACATACATGTATTAAGCTTTTAGGAGAATCGCAATTTTATTTAAATGGATTCTCTCAAACATAACAGGATATAGGCCTACGTTTCATCATCATTGTACAAGACTAATGAAACATTTCGTTTAAAAAGACTAAATAAGAATCTACAATTTTGGACGGTCACAATGTCAGAACGAAATTGTTTAATTGAAAGTTGCTCTTCGATTTCACCGATAAACAATATTTCCTAGCCTACCTAACTTCCTGAGTGCGACAGAATTGCTTCGAACTAGACGCCACTTATCGCAAAAATAAATTTCTTAGAAGACCCTGAAATGCCGACATGAATGAAAACCAAGTTCCTTCATTCGCGAAAAACGAATTTTGTTAATAAGAATCGAAGTTAAGATGGCAGGGCGTGGATATTGAGCTATGACGTCACACGTCGCATTTTGGCGACTTCCCTTAAGAGTTGCGAGAATTTCTTGGTACAATGCACATTGTACATGTATCTAACCCTGACTTAGGGAAGGGTGTTTGCTTCTTATCTTCTCCTGAAAAATTATCTCAAATTTGGGCGTTGCAACACGCGCGCAAGATTTATTTCGCCATTAGGACCCTACGGATCCGGAGATCAAATCCCAGGTTCCACTTTTATGATCCGTCCTTACTAAAAAATCCACGAACACGTATACACCATTAACGTTTAACCGCTAAAACCGCTCTTAAACACGATCAAGGGATTCCAAGGAAGCCTTGAAAGTTGAAACTCAGAATTACGCTTATAGGCACATCCCAGATCTGACACAGTTTGAAAATCGTATGCCCCATAAATTTTATACTCAATGTGCAAGTCTTAGTTTAATAGGCTAGTTTTCAAATAGGAGGGTGTAGGTTGTACAATTCCGTCGAGACATGGACAAGAAAAGTCATTTTTTATGGGCGTCCTATATGGACGGCCCCTTATCGTACTGGTCCACTCCAGTACAGTAGACAATCGATATCAACCCGCCTTAGGAAAAGTAATTATAGAAAAGTACAGTAGCAAGCTTAAGTGTTTGTCCTGAAGCAATGCGCATAATGTACAGTGCATGCACATGTATGTCAAGCCATTAAAAAGAAATCCTTGAAATTCATAACTGATAAATGTTACGACACTCAAGGCATATCCACCTCAAACTCAGATCCTCGTCATTCAATATTGGTCAATAACCAATTAAATTCCACAGGTGTGTCGATAATTGCCAAGGCCTACAAGGATGCAATTTTGGTAAAAACTTGAAGCAGTAGCTGCTCGACCTACATACATCCGACACTCAAGATTAGCATTTCATTCGGAGGCACCGCATGAAAACATAGGTCTACTACTGACCTTCATTTCACACACACACAAAAACATTCATTGGCGTTTTGGTTCGCTTCAAAAATAAAAATGTGGGAAGTTCATATTGAATGCGGAGGTTTCATCTGCGATGAAGTGTAGGAGGTGGTGAAGAAGAGTGATAGCAATCATCCATACGAGCCAAATGACGATGGCAATATGAATATATAGTGATATTTATACGGCAATAGGAGGAGAGCAAGCATCGAAGGTCATTTTTTATATTCAGAAAAAGGCTAAACGACTGCCTGCGCTATCAAATTTGAAAAAAAGTCAGGCAATAGGGCCGTGTCTGCCCCAATCAATGTTTACTGGTACTTCGGAGCGCAATGCGAGGATAAACACAGCCCATAGCCATACCCATGATCCCATCCAACTATACCATTTGTGCGAAATCCTGTAGCCATGACCTCCTCCTACTTCACAATCGTTTCTTCGACTTAATCAAAAGCGATATCGCAAGATGATGCTTGCAAAGAAATCCATGCATTTCCTCGGTATCGCATTTTTAATTAATAAGAAATGTTGTCTGAAAAGGAATCCATCACGTGGTGTTTACAACGCCAACCTTCAGTGCAACCATAATGACGTTTTCGTGAGCAGTTTCAATACATTATCACGTCAATATACAATATACACGTATACACAAACATGTACATAAAAATGCACTCATTCTTAAATAAACTCAAAATGATAAGAAGTGAATCAATATTTCATCCGACATATTGCCATTCAATTAGCTTCATTAAAACGACGAAAATAACTTTAAAATACATTATATTCACTCGTGACGACTAATCACATTTTTTTAAATAATGCAATATATGTTCTATAATCCAAAAAGACTGCTGAAAATGAAATTAAGTTCCACATATATTTGAAAGTTACTAGGTTAAATTTGTGGAGGAAGAATTTTAAACCACAATTTGATGGGAAAAAATCGTCATCGAATTTAATCAAAAACAGTTTGACGCTAGTTTGTGTACAATGAAGGAAATGGCATCGATTCAAATGCAGGTGTTTTCTTGAGCACACACGATGACACATTGATTGCACATTGAAACGTTTTTGTAATGTTATCGTTAATAGAGGACTCTCGTTCAACACACAGTGCACATCGATAACAGAATGAAACTAAAATAGATTGTCAAGGTTTCATCAACGAAGGATCGATTTTAGCGTTTGTCCATTGTTATGGCAAGGTAGGCTATCTTAGCTGAAGCCACTGAAATCTAGAGCTACTTCGTTAGCAATTACCGTGGCAAAAAACGAACAAGCACAACAAAACAAGGTTTGCGCACAAATATCATAAGCTAGCCATCATTTTCCTATAGCTTACTAACATGTTTGCGTCATATATTAATTATCATTGCTAAACGTATTTTATCCCTTGTAGAATTGGTCGTCCACTAAGATTTGCGTTATTTTCTATAATTTCAAAACGCCTCATTTACTTAAAAAAATGAAATAAACTTGAAAAAATCCGATCGCAGGGACGGTACAGTTTCAAATTATTAAACATTTGGGTGATACAATTAAGGGAATCCTTTTGACTCAACCTTACCGTCCTTACGCAGCCAATTCTCTTTTAAGGGCTACAAATTTGACCCATTAGAGTTTGGTAACAACATCATTTTACATTAAATATACACAGAATCCGTTTCACTGTGTGAAATGAGTCCTAGCCTCCCCACCACACCAGGACTTCAATAGCACGTGCAGTTTATTTTAATCAACAGGTAATTTTAGAAAGAATTTAGCGATCCCAACGCTACGCATAAAACGTTCTACTCAAGTAGAAAAAATAAAATAAAAATGGCTGTGGTACCTTTTTCTCATTTGAAAAGAGGCGGATCGCGCTATCTTCTTGATCTGCTCCATGGCAACGACGCGCAGTATCCAAATCAACACGAGCGGTAAAATATCGTTCGAAATCTTCGAAAAACACAGCCACTGAAACTAGCGAGCCTTTACTAGCTGACATACATCTTGTTGATACCGAAGAAATTAGTCACGGGAACGCAACTCCAAAGCTAACATTAAACACGGCAGCTAATGAGCCGCTGCATGCGACTCTAATCTAATGGCATTCGAAAAGCCAGCTGAGGGTTTTATTTTTTTGGGCAGAGCAGGTATAGCTAGCTACACACAACTTCGACTGACTTTACGCATTGGATGGATATTCATGAGAGGAATACCAAATTAGTAATTTGGCCGCAAAAGTGGTTTTGCTGAAGGCCGAATATCGGCTGGGAAAAACACGATTTAAAAAAAAAGTCCTTTCCGAAGACTTCCTAGTTGGAAACCGAAATTCTATCACGGTGTGTCTATAATTGTACGCTCTGTCGCCTATGCCCACCATTCCCGCCTCAGCCTATGCATACATTAAAAGCGATAAAGTGTAATATTGCCATTATAAGCAATAAGGGCGAGGTTAGCACATAATGGCGACGAAAATCCCACGCATGCATGCGCGGGCAGGTTTATGTAACACAATTGCGACGCACTCAAAGGGATCTGACAAAAAAAAAACTTATAAAAATAGGCGCTCACACCTACATGTAGGTATTTAATGCGGGCTCGACTGAAAGCAGATCCGAGAACGAGACCAGGGTTGCCAACGGAATTTGATCGGCGAAATTAATTCTTAATCAGAAGCGCGAATGGAAAAGTCGTAAAAATGGCACAAAGGAGGTTCGCCTAATGCCATAATTTCCATTCGTTTTCGTTGGTGCTCTTTTATGAAATGCCAAGCTCGTTTTATAGAGCCAAAATTAATCATTGTTTGCATCACACACTTCTAGTTCATGTAACACTGTGGCGGTATAACCTTCCCGTTTGAGGAAGTCAGAAAGTTGACTTAGTGACTCCTACAACGCTTACGTCTACATGTATTAATAGGGCATTATTTCACAAACATTATCCACCGTCCCATGTAATTCCGTCCTATTTCTACTTTTGGCTGAATAACCCAGATGACGTCACTATTTATTTGAACAACTAGGACGTTATTTTGAATAGAAAAAGAACCAAAACGTACGCCAATATTAACTATACAATAATGTCTCATTAGCACATATAACATGACGTCGAATAACGTCTTTTTTAGGACATTCGACCTCATCATTAATCATAATAAGATACTTTCTTATGACGTCTTTTAAACACATCCTTAACAGATTGCTCTTTTCTGACGTTTTTGAACAATTATTTAAATTAGAAATTAAATCAGGTGTTTAAAAGATGAAAACCAAAACAAAATTCTAGTTAGTCCATGGTCGTCCAATTTGTGTGCCCTCTCTCCAACCTCGGACCTTCTTTATGTAGGACCTCTTAAAGACTGGTCGTCTTACAGTTTCGAAGCCTAGTAGGTTATGTTGGTAGACTGCGTCACCCGAGGAAATGCAAACTTGAACCTGTTCATGACACATTGTGATATCACGATTTTCTTATTCATCTCTAGTAAACTGAGATCTACATGCAGGCAAATAATCGCTGGATTCATTTTAAAACGCTGTTATTTCAAGTTCGAAAAAATGCGTTCAATGAGCATGATGTACGCTGCATAGGCTTACGTGTATTACAGTATCTTTACCAGCATCTCAATTTGAGATCATCAAAGTATCATCATACAACGAAAAACTAACTCCTCTGAAATTGTACGTCAAATCCTGCTTAAACGCTAGGAGTTTCCTTACGTAAACCCGGTGCAGATGAGGTTTTACTGCAATTGGGTGAATTATTTACGACCAATTAAAAGCTGCAGAGTGCCAATCACCCCTGGGAGCTCTTTCCGTCCCCCTACTCAGCGCTGTTTGCCAGAGGTGCGGTACAACGAGCATTGCCAAAAACAATAGTTTCAACAGCAGGGAGCAATTAAAAGATTTAATCACGCAATTAATCGCTGAACGACCTTTCTAAATGCCTAATATTTTACACCTTACCTTAATACTATCTTTGAAGGATTTTCACGGCGAAACTGGAAATCAACTTGACTTTTCGAATTTACAGCGAACCAATGTTGGTTAATTTTTGATGGAATAAAATACTTCCTAAACAGTACGTGGACATCATGTACGTTTTTGAAGGATTTCATGGATTTTCCCTTAAAGACGTTCTCAAATGGAAACGAAGCTTTATGGATAGCCACACATAACAACATCACGTTAAAACCCAGCAATTTTTTTTTCTTAACCATTCCTAATGATGTAAGGATTTCGTGCACATATCCGCATACACTGTCACATTAGTCGTTTTAACCCCCTCTAGTCATTAGTACGTGTATATATGAGGGGGGGAGGGAAATAGATATGGTTTATTCGTCGCTAACACATGCTCCTGAGAGTATTGCGAGCTCGAGTTATTTGGGTTAATGGGGTATACATATAGTCCTGTGTTGAAGTACACAAGCGTGCATATGGTAAACAAACGCATTTGGAGAATTTCGCATAAGTGAAATTACATAAAATGCGCATACGCTGCACTAATGGGGCTCGTCGCCGAGTCCGGAAAAGGCACTCAGAATAACCCGAATAAAAGCCATATTCATAATTAGAACTGTGTGACGTAGACTGCTTATAGAGGAATTTCCACTTCATTTCTGGAAATTCGAAGAGAAATCCACCACCTCGCCCCTACCTCAATGGCACATTTGGCAACTCCATTGACAGATTCCCGAGGGCCCAACATCACTTGCCTCAATTAAGCCTTTAATGCAGATACATGTATAACCGCATTAAACTAATGACGGAATTAAGCAAAATAATGGTGGGCTTAGTGCCCCCTTTGGCTCGTTTATTATACACAAACCGCCCAAATGAAAAACCTAAAGTTCTTGCATGAGCATATTGGGTCAAATGTAGGATATAACTGCTGTGGATTTGGACTGTAGGACGTAGATTAGATACTCAGTACATTGTCAACAAAGACAAGCTTAAACGTTACGTTACATTATTATGAAGAGCATTACTATCTAGTTTTTTTTAGCAAACAAGGAATTTTCAGTACATTACAATGTATATCACCGCACTGATCGATAGATAAAAGTTAATTCAGTTTGACGTCACATGTTAGGGGCATTTTGACGTTATTTTCATCAACTGACCGTATTTGAGTTACACGAGAGATGTTTGATGCAATGTGCCTTCAAGACTTTCTCCAGAACTTGTTAACGGCCCAAACTTGGCGTTGAAAAGTACTTTGCAAATATATAGGCTACCTCAGCAATCACAAAATGTCGTACTTATAGATCTATTTTAAACTAAAAACTGAGAATTGAAAGAAGATAATTCAAATCGAATGCCACGCACATGCTTATCTGCGTGGGGAAATTATAAAAACAGCGCATGCGCAAACAATATTCAAGTGCTTCAGGCGCGCAAGCATCACACACACCTACCTGAGCATATTGGCAAACTGTCCAGGCTGTACTTCTTATACAGACAACTTGCTACCGTTCCAGAGTTGGGAATCAAACACTTTCAGTTTTCAGCGGCTAACACAGGTCCATCAAGCCAGAAAAGAACCGATGGCTGACACTCGAAACCGAGTTCGAATCCCAGAAGTCATCGAAAAAAAGGACGAACAAATCGCGAATTCGATCTGGAGCCCGGATTAACAAAATAATGCAATGTGTTGCCTGCCCCGCGATTATATATAGGCCTCGGCGTACTGGATGATCCCGAGTAGGAAAAACCAAATTTCAGACGAGGAGCAGATGGCCAAGTTTCGATAAATTCACACTGCGGAAGAAAAAAAAAACCCTGCTATTTCAAGACGAGCTCGATGGTCTTAATCCAGGAACAGCGAGCACCATCCATTTCAATCGGCATTCGAGTGGACTCCATGTCATCGCTTTAGTCATGTCCGGAAGAAGTTGGATGAAAATAAACAGAGACGATTGCAACCCGATTGTCAGTTTCCAGAATTGCCCGAGGCAGTGAAATTCCTCATTTCTCAATTAGCTGGTCTCGCAATCGCCAATCAATCCAGAGAGAAGAAGTGGAAAACCCACTTGGTCCAGACGACATCAATCGATGGCGGATACGGATCTTAATCGAGTTAATCCGCCATGGATAATCGTAGCTGATCCCAGATCAAGGATAATACAGCTACAGTCGAGGGTGGCAGTGCTGATGCTCCAACAACGACACTTTCAGTCGAAGTTATGAACTGAAAAAAAGTTTGGAGGAAAAAAAAAAAAAAAAGCACATGGGAAGTCGAAAGAGCAGTCCATTGCGGGCCCGAAAGAAGGGGGATGTCATCGTACACTTGCCAAGGGGTGGCCCCTATGCACGTGGGCGGATAGTCGTTTAAAACCCCTGTTGACGGGAAGTTTGGGACAGAACAGAGACGCATTTCGTTCATGCAATTCCTGCTGCCATACGATACGGGAATCTACGTGCACGCAAATGACAATAATTGTAGAAGCAGGAAGTTTGGTACAGTTTTGGAGCTTGGCAATGCTCCGGGTCGGATGACGTCACCGTCGCTTCTTATGAAATGAACGCGGAGCTAATTCAATATTGACACCGAAGATTTCAGACGCACCGAAATCGATGGTGCAGGTATGATGCATCGTGATAAGGAATCAAGTCCCACCTACAGGGTGTGGATACTTTGATGAAAAAATTGCCAGTTTCAATTCGTCGTTCAAAAACGACAGCCTGTTTGTCATGTGGCTAACGTTCCAGTCTGAACTGAAACTATAAAAAAACCTACTGTATCGTTTATCAGTTCTGAGTTACACCAGGTTTACATCCACTGCAGTAAAGAAGAATGGTGCAATGACACATGTACTCAAAATTCATGCACACGTAGCCTATACATGTATAACGTACACGGTTCCATGCGTTTAAATCGCAGATTTTAAGTCACGTGACAATCACGTCATAACAACAGAGGACCTAATTATTTTAAAAGCTGAGCTAAAACTATGCCCACCTAGCAACAGTATATACTTATCAATTGCTTCTTCGCTAGCATTCCGTTATGCAACCTCCAAAAACCGGCAACGGTTCTTTCCAAGTTTATTTAATTTTTTTAAAGTAAGCGAGACATTTTTTAAATTATAAAAAATAACTATTGTACACTGTACATCAAAACGACGTAGGCGACATTTTTAGAAAAAAATTACAACTGATGAATTTTTGCCAGAATTTCATTAACGTTTCTACTTTTAATGTTAATAAAGAGAACATTGTACGAGAAAGTTTACAAAAAAACTGGTTTATGTTTATTTTTTAAAAATAATGTTTCATATATTCATACACTGTTACGCAAACATTTCCGGCTTCCTTTCTTTGGCCCCAGCGCCAGTTTTTTACACCTAGCCAAGGTACGATGTATCCTAGTTACCCAATTGACATATGGAAAAAGCTTGTTACATTAAAATTCGTAACACATCGAAATTTTGTTATTAAGTGGCGATATAACAGGCACGCGAGCTTCTCAGAAATGAATCACATGATCAACCCAGAAACTCCCAGCTTTTTGAGATTTTACAATAAACTAAATTTTTTCAAAACGTTCAGGTTTTTAACACGTTTTTAAGATGGACTGCCGATGAAACCACCTTCTTGATGCATTTTTAGGAATCAAGGGTATTAAACCTACAGGTTTTGTTGAAGGAAGACTGCGTTCATTCTTAACAAAGACGCTAAGCGATCTTATCCCTGATTAAAAGTCAGGAATTCAATTAAATAATCGATGCGATGGGCCGCTCTGACATTTCATTCAAGTCAGTGGCTGCCAATCCAATCTGTTTGATCATCGAATGCTCTTCATCCTAATTGTAGGAACTCAATTATGTGATATCCTATCACCTAATTCACTCTTAAACCCCGTGCACTATTAAGGATATCCCTATTACATTTGATTAAAACGAGCTAAAAGGTCTGCTGTATTTGACGGAAGAACGCATAGCTGCAGGGCTGTCTGATAGCAATCAACGCGCATACAGGGTGTCTGAGAATGATAACAACAATTTTCTACTCGGTCAACTTCTTTTGTTATCACAGCATAACACATTTGTTACTTCCGATGGAGCAAGATTACTTTGATGAAATTGGTCACAGATTTTCTGTCGATTTCTGGACTTATTATTGGATGAGAGCGGATAAAAAGCAAAGTTATACAAGCTGATCCACTGATTGGGTATCAAAATAAATAACATATTTCTTCAATCAAAATAAAACATTCCATTCATACCGAGCCTTGCCTCCAAATGTTTGACCTTTCTGTGTATTTAATTTGGGGGTTTTACCCCACCAAATAAATTATCACCTTTCTTGACATTACTGATTAACAGCAAGCCTGTTTTAACCAAATATGTTCTTATTCCTCCAAGAATAATATATCATAAAAGTTAAGACTACGTTAATTTATTTGGACTTAACAAAGCGTACTTTTGTAATATTTTTAAGTACGTAATTAAATCGGGAAAGAATGCCCAAATAATGAGTTATGACGTGCATTCACAAAAACGACCTAATACACGTACTTTTAAATGTATTAGTGCCATAGTGAGCTTCATTGACAATTGAATCTCTGATCTCTGCTCCCAATCTAGTCCAGAATCAGGTTCCACCCACCAACCTCGGACGTCCTTTATGGAAGGACTCGAACGATCCATCAAGATGTGACGTCAAGAGTGGAGGATATACTGATAAATATTTTGCAGTCCTTATTCTGTCTGTGTACATTACTTGTTCTAGCAGGGGTGCACACACGTGTCACTGGGAACGCAGCCAATTTTACAGTCAAAATCACTCAGTAAATCTAATGATTATTTGTTGTAATGCCAGACACATAGTTGGTCAACATGGAATTGGTAACGTCACGTCTAGCTGCCCAAACGGCCGCGCACGCGTCTAAGATGATTTACAACTGGAAAAAAATAATATTTCACTGTTAAATCAACAAACGCAAACTGTGCGAGGGCAAAAAGGGCACGGAAATGGCGTGGGAAAGTCAGTAGAACATTTCAACCAAAATGCAAATCCGTCTAGCAAAAAGTGTATGCCATGTCACATACTACATGTACAGCTACAGGGTGTTTAAAAACAATACCAATAGATAGACTAAACAAAAGCACCTCAACCTTAGTATGGTATACAGCATATGAATATATCGAACTGAGTCGGAATTCAATTATTAATAAATTCTAAACAAATAAATAATAAAAAAAAACATTATAATAATTAAATGACCTACATAACCATATAGCTTTGCAAATTGTCAAAAACAGGATGTATAAACACGCCAAAATTTGCCTCCATGACGTTCATCCTTTCACAGCACAGCTAAAATTTGTTCACAAACGAAGTGTGCATCAGGGACACGGATCGCTTTCAAAAAACAGTTTGTTTTTAATGCTCTCCATAAAAAGCCTCAAATTTTCAAAATGAGGGTGAAAACTGGTACGTATTTTTAAGGCATATATCTAAATGCGTGTGAAATACGGCCCAACGCTCACTATTAATTCCCAAGGTGAAATCTAGTTTCAAGAAACATGGTAGTGGGGATCCTTGAAAATCAAATAACGCCATGAAAAACGTACAAAGTATGAGCAATAAAATGGCATCGCTGAATTCGACCTACATGTTCCGTGCCTTTCCAATTTACGTGTCATTGCTTTCTTGGATTTTCAAATCGTGTTTTGTAAATTTCGATATTTTATTCTGTTATAGAAGTTTGAAAAGCGAAATTAACATTTATGATTGCTAATTAATCACTTTTGCAGAAGAGTTCAAAAGCATACATTAAGTAAGGTTTAGCAAAATCTAAACATTTTGAAGCGGAAACAAATCATTTGCTGACGACAAGTAGCTTGAAATTCCGGATTGCAATTTGCACATAATGCATGAATGGGGATTACATAAATTTTGATAAATAAGCCGGCAAGGTTATAATTGCGAAGATTCAACACGATCGATTCCATTTCTATGATATACATGCATAGTGTATGTCTTGCTAAACTTCCAGTTCTCTTAAAGTCTAATATCTGAGCACAATCTTGTGTTGCGTTCAATTTTGTTTCAGTTTCCTATAGCATAATTAAAACGCCAACATAATCAGCAGTTAATAAGTTAGTACAATGCATGTTGAACTTAAAGGTTCTCTCTTAACCAGTGGCAAACAAGGGTGTATTATGGCCCAAATTCCCTATCAAAATTCCACCTCATTCAATAAACTATTGAATGAAGCATAAACGTTGGAATTTAACACACCGTAGTTTTGTTTCTCAGACACAATATACAGTTCTTTATTTTAATGAAGCTGTAATAATAACCTATAGGAGTCTGAAATGCATCCTTAATTGAATGGCCGCAAACACCTTAACCCTAGGCCTACTACAAAAACATTTAATGTAGTTTCACTGCTCCAGAAATTTCCATTTCTTGTTTTCATTCGCTGATACGCCTTTTTTCCTTTTAATTTCTTCTTTTTTCTGCTGACTCATGTTTGGTTAGAGAAGGAAATCAGCAAACTAAACATCGAGCAAATAAGTAGGCCTAAATTGCACGATCATTGCACACTTAGAGACATTTATGTGCAGTAATATGGGCCAAATGCCTCAGGAGTTTGCTTAGAACCACGTGTATTTAGTTAAGAAAATACAACTATCGCAGAATGATTGCACCAAAGTCGTGCTTAGTTATTTCACTTAGACGAATAAACATGGGCAAACAATCCTGCCATTAGGGCTTGAGATAATTACTACACCAGTGCTGATGTTAATTATATACATGTATTCGCAACAGACCCCCTTGCTTGTTTGAAAGATGACAATCCACGTAAAGTGAATTTATTTGCAGAGCTAATAAAACGTCAGTAAATTCTTACAATTCAAATACATGTACTTATGTGATTCATCGTATCTTCAAAGGCTATTATTTACTTGTAAATAATTATTAACTCTTATTCTTCAAGTTACTTGAAGTCTGAAACAGCCCCTTCCCGGCATAAAAAATGTTTGTTACATTTATAAGCAGATCAATCAATATAATTTTCGCCAGTTTTCAATCCATGTGCACGCATATGCTTACCATTTCATTAGCATCTCACTAATTAAATCGATTAAGTAAAAATTCATAAATCAGCTAGAAAGTAAACGTGATCAATACATATTTCAGTGCAAACATTCAATGCTCGCATTCTTGAATTTTAGACAAGGTGTGGTCAGCTTTTCTGTATTCTATAACAAATTGAAGTATTTCGTGTCTAAATCTGAGGCTAATTTACATTGCAACAGTGGCTAGCAAACGTGTAGTAAACGCGTGCAGCTTGAAAATAAATTACAAGTAAAATATAAATTTTAATTGAGTTGATTAAATGCGATAAAACAAGTAGGCTCTCAACAGACCAATAACCGTCTGAAATTAGAAATG
>JAQIXS010003673.1:0-17366 GCA_034700785.1 Rossiulus vilnensis | reverse complement strand
ATCCACTCGACTGGCGTGGCAAGGTTATACTACAGGACACGTGAATCCTGAGCCTACTTAACACGAGCTAAGTGTTGTTCAGCGTTGAGTTTGTGAACGTCTCAATTCGCATTGAGCGCCCCCCTCGAAACCAACCAACCAACGCCGTTTTCTATCTCTTTGCCCGCTTACTTCCGGTTGCCAAGGACAACTTCCTCTTCGTTATTTATCCTATCATCGGGAGCGGCCTTGACCTTTGACCCTCCCCCCCCCCCCCAGGTTCCCATCATGCATCGCATCGGAAGGCGGACGAAAACCGGAAGTGATCGAGTCTTCATTAAAACGAAATCCCGAGATGCGCGATCGATCCACTCGCCGCACCCTGTGGCGAGTATCAATCGAAAATAAATCGCACCCTCTCATTTGTTAAGGATCGAGGGTGAAGAGAAATTCTTACTCATGACATATCATAATATACACGATAATTGTAGTGATGTAGGCGCCTACACGTACATTGTGTATATAAAAAAGTAAAAAAAAAAAAAACCACAACATTAAAAATAAATAAAATGAAAACGAGGTGCGCGAAGTTGGTTTCAGTTTGTTTAAACTTCGCATTTATAATGCTGTCGTTTTTTTTAAACCATTTTAACAACAACAAAAAATGCTGTTGTATCGAGCTTTATTATTCTCATTATAAAAAACAAAAACAAACAACGGCGAGATAGCATTTTGATTCGTCCTCTGATTTAAAAGACGCACCCGTGTATTGTTTTTAATATTCGAAGTGGTTTTTATAATCGATTAAATAATAAGGTACTTAAAAATAATTGCAGTTAGTTGTTGTTTAAAGTAGGCCTACGAAAATAAACAACGTGTATTTTACGTGTACGCGCGTATAATAGTATCTACGACAAATAGAACGTATTATTTTTTATTTATTATTATTTTTTTGACAGAGCGTTGTTCGCCGAAGCCCCTTCTTTTAAAATCGCGTTCGTCCTCCGTGGTGGACACTCGAGGGAGTTGCAGTGGCAGTAACAGCTGTTGCTCTTCTTCGTCTTCCTCTTCTACTTCTCATCATCATCTGATATTGGAAGAGATTGAGAAGCCCTTGGTGCCGGGAATTATGGTTAGGGCGGCCACCTTTGACACCCTACTGGATATGTGCATCGCCTGTTTCGGTGAGCAAATAATGTCCACGCACGTACACACACAAATAATAAATAAATAAATAAAAATAATCATCAACATCGCCATAAAATACGAGTTTTAACGCTTTTCGATCAGTTGGGGGTAGAATTACACCGTTACTAGACTCTATAGGCCTGTGACATTCGTGGGGTTTGAATTCTTCACGGGGGCAGACGTTTTTAACATAGGTAACCCCGGGTTATCTAACTTTTCATTCGACCTACGATAGTGCAATCTGTTGAACCTGTCCTTAATTGAATTTGCGTTTTAAGGCAACTACGGGGACACCCTGTATTCATTCAGAATACGATTAGTACGTTTAATTTTACAATTAAAACGACTTCACGAAATAATTTTACGCTAAATATCGCGCGAGGAAATAATAATAATAATAATAAAATAAAATCCAAATCCGACCTATTAATTAATTAATGGCAACGCGTTTCCGGTCCATTCGTTGTCGCGTGGAAACCGATTTCCGTTTCTACGACGATTAATGCAAATGTCACCGGGGGCTCACCAGAATTTATTATCACTTTGCATTTCGTGTAAAAAACAAACAACAACACATATTCATCTCCAAATGTTAGAAATACCAATGTCATTTATCCAATTAGATGTATTAGAAATTATTATAATTCCTTCCAGTCAACTCTGACACTCAATGAAACTTTTTCATGAACAATGATGGTTTTCGTGGTTTCCATAAATATGTCCAGGCAAACCGTATTCCTTTCCCAATAACTCTTACATTTCTTACGTGTATTAACTTCTATCATATGTACAACTATTAGATGGAATAGAATAGAAAAAAAATTCCACCGAATATATATATGAATGAATGATTATATGGTGTTGTTGTTGCCGTGTTACATGTGAGCTCTATGTCCGCGCAGATTCCTCGGGCAAAATACAAAAAGAGGACAACAACAACCCGAACCTTCCCTACGTCCTCTTCCTCATGCACAAATGGTTCACCAGTTCGGAAGATTTGGCCGAGAAACTCGTAGCCCAATTCAAGATGGCGGAAGAAGGCAATCAGCAGCAGCAAGGAGAGAGGGTGTGCCACGCCATCGGGTGAGGCGCCATCGATGATGATGATAATCACCTCGATTGCATTGCATTGTATTTTATTTTCCCCATTCCAATAAATTCAGCTACTGGATCCATACTTTTCCGATGCACTTCGACATGGCTC
Source organism: Rossiulus vilnensis (assembly GCA_034700785.1). Classification (NCBI taxonomy): domain Eukaryota; kingdom Metazoa; phylum Arthropoda; class Diplopoda; order Julida; family Julidae; genus Rossiulus; species Rossiulus vilnensis. The sequence continues at coordinate 14,995 of JAQIXS010003673.1, read as the reverse complement.
CGTCGCTCACGTCCTTCCTGGAAGGATTTCACGACGACCTCCGCAAAGAAGGACGCCTGGATCTGGCTCAACTGGTGGACGTGTCCAAAGTGTGAGTTTACATAATTAAATTAAAACCTAACAATAAATAATAAAAATACCGCGGTGTGCCACTGCGAACGCCTTTCTCTTCAGGCCGTCCTACGACTGGATGCGCAATATATCCGTGCGCAATCCGGGTGCCAAAGCCAACCGGAAGTTGTCGCTGGTCTTCGACCACCTGGGTCCGAGCGAACTGGCCAATCATCTCACCTACCTGGAGCACAAGGCCATGAGGAGGATCTCTGTGAGTGGTCATCCTATTTTAACTAAAGACTGGAGGCACGACGGACGTTGATGCGATCGACCTCTTGAGCCTTTCCTTCGTTTCCTTAGTTCCAGGACTTCAAGACGTACGCTCAACAAGGCACGCTCGGGGACAACACGAAACTGGAGCGCTCCATATCTCTGTTCAACGGCCTGTCTCAATGGATCCAGTGCATGGTGCTCAACAGGACAAACCCGCAGCAGAGGTCAGAGGTCATCGTAAAGTTTGTCCACGTGGCCAAGGTGAGACGAGAGGAACCGTCTCCATACCCCCTTCGGGATGGACGGTCAACTATTTCGAGAAGCACGCCAACCGCGTACACTGAAGAGAAGAAAAAAAAAATTACATTTTGTCTTCGCAGAAACTTCAGGAACTGCAGAATTTCAACACGCTCATGGCCGTCGTCGGAAGTCTCAGCCACAGCGCCCTCGCGCGCCTCTCCAAGACACTCGCCTGCGTACCACCGGATACGCATAAAGTAAGGAGAACGTTGTTGCCAACCTTCGTCCCCGAGGTATTGCAATCGGCTCTTTCGGGTTGAATCGTACGTGTTCTTTTCGCTCGATAGATTCTCCAGGACTTGACCGAATTGCTCTCGTCCACGGCCAACTTTAGCAACTACCGTAAAGCCCTGCACGACAGCGTGGGATTCAAGATTCCCATTCTGTGAGTAGCTTCGCTTCCGCGACTTCAGTTCGCGATACAATTTCCGACTTGACTTTCCATGTCCATTCCCTCCAGGGGCGTTCACATGAAAGATCTCATATCGCTTCACGTCGCGCTGCCGGATTACGTCGAGGACGACATCATCAACTTCCGCAAGGTCGCTCAACTGTCGCTCATCTTCCAGGAGCTCAACCAGTTGAAGAACCTTAATCCTCCCATCGAAGTGAACATGGACTTGGTGAACACCCTTAGGGTGAGTGGTGTCTTCAACAGTGGCGGCCAAATGGAAATGGGGGGTTGGCTGTAATCGTTTTTCGTTGTTAACGCAGCTCTCGTTGGACATGGTTTACACGGAGGACGAGATTTACGAGCTGTCTTTGGCCAGGGAGCCGAGGAATCCCTCTTCGGCGAGTCGCTTTACACAGTTTATCACCGGGCCAAAGGAGCGAGTTTTTTTTTTTTAAACTCTTCTTTCGTTTTTCAGCCGCAGTCTTCACCCACCAAGCCGACCATTTTCGCAGAGTGGGCTGGCACAGCTAATAAACTTTTGGACCCAAAGACCATCGAAAAGCACGTCCATGCCATGGTCGACGTAAGCATTAGCTACATAATTTTAAGCCCGATGCACGCGAGGACATTTCTTGCTCCAAAAATGGTGCCATCTCAAAAAAAGTCCCAGTGTGAACGGCTAGTGAGTGATTGTGCATGCCCATTTGGTAGCAATAAAGATGGCGACCTGCGCAGTTGTGGACGAGTTTTCAGTTTAACTCTCGCGCACCTTTTGGTAGTCCATGTCAAATTTCCCATAGGAAGATTTGCGATCGCGTAGTGGCCAAATTTCCGCTTCCCACCCCACGCATTGGGGTGAAGTCTCCCTCTCTCCCTCCGCCAATTTCATGCCAATCGATGGTATAATAAAGAAAAGACCTCGTGTCTATTGGGCTTTACAGACGGCCCCTAAAGTGCGTGTTTGAATTTTTTTTTTTTTTTGCATGTTTCTCCCCGTTGACGCAGGCCGTGTACAAGAACTACGACAATGACCACGACGGCTACATCTCGAACGACGAGTTCGCGTCCATCGCCGGCATCTTCCCGTCCCTCGACTCATTCGGCACTCTCGATACCGATCAGTGAGTCCCTCCTCTTTTCCACCAGGTCCCACCACCGTGTGATCTGGCTGATTCTCTTATCGCGATCATCTCATGAATTGCAGTGACGGCATGATCAGCAAGGACGAGATGCAGAAGTATTTCATCAGGGCCAACCTCAACGACATCAGCGCCAATTTCACGCACAAATTCCAAGAGACGACCTACTTCAAGCCCACGTTCTGCGCCCACTGCACTGGACTGGTAATAACCGGGTTGCCGAGGTCGCGCTCGGTTCCAATGGATCGATCCCGATTTGGAGGACGAGGTCCGTCCCTGTCATCACGGGCGACGAGACTAATTGTGCCGACTGAGGCGTTGATGGAGCTTATCGGATTGATCCATTGGTCCCAACTTGCGCGCCGAGGTCCTAAACATAACGACGTTTCTCGTTTTTACTCGTTTCAGCTCTGGGGTTTGATAAAGCAGGGCTACAAGTGCAAAGGTAAGTAAAGTTCTTCGCAGACACCGTCGAATTCCTTTCTTTCCTTCCCCCCCCCCCTCCCATCCCCGCCTCTTATTTCTCCCATTCTAAATGCCATCCTATCGCCGTTACAGACTGCGGCATCAACTCGCACAAGCACTGCAAGGATCTGGTGGTGATGCATTGCAGCTCTTCAAGCCGCTGCAATTCCTGCGCGAGTGCGGGTAAGAACTCGGTGCGCCGAAAGGACGTCTTTCTCTAGTCCGTGCGGGTTACAAACCCTGGGTCGGCCATGTTGGCTTCGGTTCGTGGCATTCCAATGCCCTTTTCCGAGAGAGGTGTCGTGGAGTGAGGGGCCTCGTTTTTCAATCTCCAGTATAAACAGGTTTTCTCGTTCTTCCACAGATGGCGCCTTCATGAAAAGTAAGCTGCGAAACAGGCGTCGGCAGCAGAAGTGCAACAGCGAGTCGCTCTCTCAGACATCCGAAGGGGATTCGTCCGTTCACGAGAGGCTCGCGACCTCCGAGGAGGTAACGTAGAAGACGATTGACAGAATGTCGAGGAATTCTCCGCGAGAACCTCCCAATCTCGTCGACTTTTTTCAGGCTCGAGAGAAGCTGCAACGCGAGAACGTCGAACTGCGGTGTCAGCTGGAGACGGCGCAGGCGGAAATTCAAGAGCTGAGGAGTCACATAGAGCAGGTGCAGATGCAGACGGTGGACTTCATAATGTGTCAAATGGAGACGTTTAACATACAGAAAGACACGGCAGTGTGAAAGGACCGATTGGGAATAAACCTCGAAAGCGGTGCACGCGTGATCGAAACACAGGCCGGCCGGTCACCCGTACTAAAGTTTCCTCGGCTTCCTAAAGATACTTTAAGGAAGACTTAAAACCCTTTTCTAAAAGCTTCCGTCACGTTGTCGACCGGTTATCGAGTTCTTGGCCGGCAAAAACTTACTGCGTCGATCGGCATAAAATAACGAAGATCAATTTCCTAGTCATTCGACCGAATCCGACGTTTTTAATTTTTCGAGCGTCGAACACGGAAAACTGCTGAGCGCCGTTCGGAGCGAGATGACGTTGCCTCGTCACGTGGACACGCTTTTTCTAAACGCTTCTTTTATTAATGGCTGCGGACCGCAGTTTTATACATATCGCGCGTATCGTATCGAAACTTTAACTCCACAATTCGCTCACTTTTACAACAATTTTTGAAAATAATCACGGGACAGACGCGTTCCTCCAGTGACATAAACATCTGTAGTATCCCACAGTACTTTAGTCAGTTTGCTGGGTGGTACACTATACTTTTTTTTTACGAATTGTCTACCAACCCGGAGATTTTCCTACTAAAATTTTCACGTTTTCAATCATAATGACCATTGAACTGACTGACTATTAATCGGTTGAATCCGTTAAACCCGACCCAAAAGGATGCCCAACCTGCTAAAAAATTACACATTTTTTGCTTAAAATACTTATTTTACTTATTACTTTTCCTCCATATTGAACTGGTCGTCCTCTAGGTCTGAATCATTTTTTTAAATACGAAACCTCTTTTTTTTGCAACCTCTGATATCCATCTTCGGAGGTTTCACCGAGAGGAAACATTAAAATAAGTATTTCAAGCATAAACGTATTTTTTTTGCAAGGTGGGCATCCTTTTGAGTCGGGTTTAAGTCATTTTCAATAGCCTGAAGTTTCCAGGAGAATCTATCGAACGTCGTTGCGTTTATTTCAAATAAAAGTCAGCGCGCCGGTGGCACACTTATTATCTCTCTTTGCTCGCCCTAATCTTATTGTTTGTTATCAACGTTTTTTTCAAATAAACATTTAATGATGTTATAAACGTGACCCATCACTTTCTTTACTTCTTCCCGGAGCTCGAGAAACGAGCAAAAAAAAAGGATTTTGACTCACCAAATCTTCGGATATTTAACTCAGATACCCTGGACTGGAGCGCGAATCACGATTCTCGAAGAATTTCTCCTTCCGACGCACTTTCTTGCCACTTGACATTCATTTCGGAAGCAAACTTCGTCTCGGTCCGCGACATCTTTTTAATGCAAAAATCTCCTTAATTAAAGCGTACTATGAGTGCAAGCAGTTTCTACTTTCAACGCTGCCAAAAGAAATGCTCCTCGCGTTCGTAGAAAGACCAGGCGATTATGACCTCAATACCAACCATGATACAACTTATTGCACCAAGAACGCCAAAAAAAACTTTGAATCAAGAGAAAGAGATCCGATTGACATTGACGCATTCGGACGACCAAGTCCGTTCGGAAACGCTACGAGCATCTTCATTATCTCAACCTTAAAATAACGCTATGCAATTTTTTGGGATCTCGAGGCCAGCGTCTACTTTGAACGCGCAGCGAACTAAAGACGCTTACCTTCGATGAGACTCCGACTTCCACTTCCCCCAGGCTTTTCTCCGAATTTTTGCTGCCGGGGGAGGAAGGTGCGTGCATGGGCGGCCGAGAAGGAATGAGGACGCCTCTCTGGCCAAGACTGAACCGCTGGACGGACTGCGGCGAGGCAGCGGAGAAGCGGCTCGCTTGCGCGCGGTTCAGCAGAGAGAGCATCTCGTCGAAGTTTCGCAGGCGGTGAAGGCGAAACGGCCTCACCTCTCCTTCGCTGTAAGTCGTCGCATTCTGCGAACGAAAAACAGATTAAAAATAATGGAATTCCGTGATTAAAACCAAACCATACCTCAGACCAATTAATTCTACACCGCCCCCCCCTCCCCCCCTAAAAAAAAAAACCACACACACACCTCCCCCCCATTAAGGATGAAATAGCTCAACACTCAATGGAACAAAAATGTACAATTTTGCCAAAATCCAACTCGAAATTATTTAAATGATAATGATAAACAAAGATTGGAACAATGACGCTTACAGTCCAATCCGCGTCGAATTCAAAGTTGTCAGTTTCATCCGAGGAGGAGGAGGCATGGGTGACCACGCACCCCTCCAATTTGGATTCCGAGAGCACGCCACACTTTCCGCCATGGTAAAAACTGGGTGGCACCTGACCGATGCTGAAATCGTTTGTGGCACGAATGCTATCGATGCCTTCAGTTTTCGACTGCGTGGCATCAGTTTCTCGGTTGGAAGAGATCGAACTGAAAATTAAAGGGCATACAATATGAGCAATGAAATAATTAATTTTCGCGGACGAATGAAAATTTAATCAACCTGTAAATCCACCCACACCACCCATTTTGAGTTTGCTTTAACGCCATTTTCAACATAAACAACCTTTTGGAGACGACGTTCTCCACTGGGCTGGCTTCGGATTGCACCTCGGTTTCCTCTGGGCTGAGCGCCGTAATTTCAGCTGCATAGGATTCGAATGGCGAATCCAACGGCGAAGGCTCCGGAGTGAAGGCTCGTATCTCAGCAGCGCTCGGTTCGTCCCGAGGGCACTTGGTTCGTCCGGATTCGGACTCGTCTGGAGAAGGAGGCCTCGTCGTGGGAGGCGTAGGAATACTTGGGTGAACGGGCGAAGGTGTCAATGACTGAATCGGAGTAGGAAGTGGCGTCGGAATCGAAGGCTAAAAATAAACGTACAAATCTAAATACTTTTTCAACCGTAGATGATATCGAGACAATCGTTTAAACACTTACTGCGCTGACTGTCTCGGCAGATGACGTTTCGGTTTCCGAAGAAATGCTGTCTAAAACATCTCTACCACATGCTTCAGGATATTCTCCACCGGCATTGTGAGCTCTGAAGCCCTCGGCGCTGCTTTTTTCTTCAGCATTTTCTAATCTGCTCTGGCTTTCGTAACCTTCCTTCTGGCTGCCTCTATCCTCATCGACATGGCTGCGTAATGTTTGCGGCAGAACATCAGCGGCACCTTGGCTTTCAAATGTGGGCTGTTCCTGAAGCGAATCCGTCATCATCTTTGCTTCACAAATAGCCATTATCTTCTCAGTTCTTGCGATGAATAAAAAAATAATCGTTCGAAGAAAGTTTGGACGCTGAGAGGACAAAGTTAAAGAGTTAATTTTGTGCTTACAGTTCTCGAGTTAGTGGAATCTTTCCGGGTCTCTTATCTGCAGGTTGCTCACTGCTTTCCAAAAGAGCGTCGCGTCGAGCGGGCGTAGACGTCGGCTGTCGAACGACAGAAACCAAAACAAAACAAGAAAACGTTAAGTAGGCGAGCCAGACGACAAAATCCTTCGTGCGGAGCGTGCATTCTCACCTCGTCGTTGTTCCTGCCAAGCTCCACGTAACGAACGTTGGTGAACGGACGCTTATCGTTCAAGGGTTTGATGTGAACACTCGGCAACACCTGTTAGAAAGAAAAAAATGTCGTAGATTTTAAAATATTACTTCGGCGTACTCAGAATTAACCTCACGTACCTGCACTTTAAGCTCCGGTTTGATACTCGGGTGCTGCAGACTTTCGAACCCTGTATTTCTGGCCTTTGTGCTTTCGTTGTCGCATATTAAGGACGTACTCGTCGCCTTACAGGAAGTCGGAATGTTATTTCTTTGAAATATCCCGAGTGATATAAACGCTATAAAAGTAGATTAAAAAGCGCAGTTTAGCGTTTTATCATAAACTTCGTGTTAGCCAGTAAAATTATTTCAATGGACCCCCGGTGGTGTTAGAGAAGTTCAACGCCCCTTTTTCTGCTGCAATGGGCCTCGATGATAACCTACAAACTGTCTTAGTACTACATTAGAGGTGATGTCATTATATGATAAACACCATGATGCTTCGCAAGTTTTCTTCAGATTGCTGAACCCAAAGTAAAGTTTTTGTACATCATCGATGTATAACTAGAGCTGACATAACCAATTAAGTTTATTACTTTCTTTACTTCGTTCTTCCTCCGCTTTAACAGCCGAATCGGTTAACACGGATTTGGTAGAAAAACGATGCCTCTTCAAGGACGACTGCTGCAAAACCCTGGTCCACTGCGGCGCAACCGCGATTTGCCTCGTCGGCCCAGGGTGTCGTGCTGGCATCTTATTTATGGCAATGCTCACCACTTTCGACGATGATTTCGGCTTGTTCAGAGGGATGGTTTGTTCGCTTTTCTGAAAGTATTCGTTAATAGTACCTACAAATCAACCTTTATATCTAATGTATTAGCCAATTACCCCCTTGTCTACGTGAGTCACTAACTAAAATCTTTTATTTTTCCAGTAAGAGACGAGAGAGAGAATTGCTCAAAATATCAAGAATAAGATCACTGATATCATTAGTGATCTCATTCTTGATATTTTAAGCAACTTTCCCATCTTGAACGTATGTCTTACTTAAAAGTGGCTCCCTACATCCTGCCTCCTACGTTTAATCTGAATTCCAATGACCTACAGGAACTTTGAATTTGGGCGATTCAATGCGATTAAAGATACCTTCAAGCCGCGTTCGCACAAGGAGGATTTTACTCGCATCAGCCTCGAGCACGCAGCAGTCGTGGGTCGAACAGGCACAGACTTTCCTCTCTTAAAACCAGTCTTCGTTCCTTTAGGATCTTCAATTTTAGATTTATCTTCAAAAATGCTTTTGTCCACATTTTTCTGCAAAAAACAAAAGCTTCACAGATTTAGCTCGATCGCAACTGTAGCCTAGAGGACGAATTCAACGGCATTGTCAAAACAAAAGCACAAAACCATAAGCACAAGATAGTTTATTAGATCTTCTGGTAAATTTCACATAGGCCTACCTGAATTTCTGACTGGTTGGCGGCGATGCTTTTATTCACCAAATACCGAGCTTTTCCTCGTTCAAACTCTGGACTAAAACAGAAATGTTGAACTACCAAACTCAAATAAAGAATTATTAAACGAATAATCCAGCCTTTATCTTAAAGAACATCGACGCGCACGTACTGTACGAGGGTTTTTATACTTCTGGCAGCTCCGAACACGTTTTTCTTTCGTTAACAAACATTTATTGTTTTTTTACCTTAAATTGGGTTTTATTTTTGAATTTGCCTCCATTTCAATAGATTTTGATTCATTTCACGGCCGTTTAAATGGAGGTCGCACACGCAATGATACTGACATTAACGCATTGAACAGAACAATAAGAAGAAGACATACATGTACGCGTAAATGAAATAAATGCGTAATTTTACCCTTGGCGTCCGATGGATTCCCACGCCGATTTCAAGCGCCTGAAATCGCGCTCCCTTTCCAAAAGGGTTTCGTTGAAATCGAAATTGGATTTTCGTCTTTCGACGTTGAGCAGCTGGCGAACATCGTTCAAGCTTTCGAATTCTCGCGTTTTCGTCATTTTCGTCTATACGATTACCGTTATTGTTGTTATTGTGTTATTACAGATAAAACGACGAATGCAAATTGAAATGGAATCTCTCCGTCTTGTCATTCTGAATTCCCTTGACGAAATGCATTCTGGGTAGTTTCGAGCCGTGCTGCCTCTCTACAGCTCTTGCTCTATCTGGCACCTGATCCCCATAGTAATTAAGACGAAAATCCCTATTCTGTGGTGTCCGACCTTGAGTCTGAACGTCACCTCTTGAGTGTGACGTCATTGGGCCGAGATTCGAGCGCCAAATTCAAAACATTTGAATAGAGCTTTGATTTTTGTGATTTTGAAAACATCATTTCGTTTGTCCGAATATCTTTCACAAGAAATTAGGCTACATGAATATTTCTGTTTGAAATTCTCACCGTTTAATACAATTCAATTATAGGGATTTTTTGGCAAAAATGTATCTTACGTAAATAATTTTGATTTAAAATTTGGTTAAACAAATCACCTCACAAAAAATAAATTCCGTAAGGCTAAAGAATATTTATAGCTCAGCTGCGTAGATAATTTTGTTTATGAAATCTCGGTCGGCTATATTGCATTTATTATGTTGTTTGAAAATTTGTGGGATTTTTTTTAAAACTTAGGATTAAGTTGAACCAATAAGTGTTAATTAAAAGCATTTAAATAATTTTGGTGAAAAATCAGGGCAGATGCCTCGCAAATGAGTGTCCATGGGTGGGTGGGCGTTGCCTGTACACATGCAAAATTAACGTTGGTCGTTTTTATTATTAAATCGTGATTTGTGATTGTCGTCACGTCGCGATAAACGCTTCTTTTCCCCCCGTCAAACTCGATCGCCTCGAAATTCCAGCAGTTCTTCTTTCGCTGCTTTTCTTTTCTAGGACAATTTTTGTCAATTACATTCATTACGTGGGGGATCGTAAAACGCTCGTACGTGATGTTGTTAATATTTCAAACGACGACGCTTTCTCGTGCTCAGAATTCGCATTTCATCTCAACTTTAATTATTTTTTTTATTTACTCTTTAATTTTTTTTCATTTGCCCATTCGTTGATACACGTCGATTTCTATTACCCTCCCCCAATAACTTAAATGTTCAACTTATGCATGTACGTGATTATTACATTCTAATGAAATGACGTCATTTTTTGGCGCCTAATTTAAACGAGTTGCTCTATTTTATTCGCTATTATTTACATCCATCCTGTCGTGTATTCATTTTACACATTTTGTTCAACTTTTCTTTCTGCTTCGAAACTGCGAAGTTCTAAAGTAAAAGTAAAGTAAAACTGAGGCCCTGAATGTTGATGGCAAATTTTTCGTTGTCATAGATATTTCCTATTTGATTATGAGACATTTTTTTTTTGATAAGAGATAAATGCAGCACGTTTGTTGGACCTGTTAAAATTATCGTCGCGTTGACGACGATCAATCAAGAGTTTATTTTACACGTACATGTAATGTGATCGTGGTGACGACCATTTGGACGGATAGAGGGCGCAGGAGTCGCGTGACGTCATCGACGCGTCGATTGGGGACCATCATCATCATCGTGATCGTCGTGATGATCATGAGCAAGGTGAATTCGGCCATCGTTGAGTCGTTCGCCTGTTCGTCACGAACGAACGATATTCTCTGCCATTCACAAAAGCGGCCATTTTCGTCCCTTATTCAAGGTCAAAAAGGACGCCATTCGTCTCCCAGGCAACCGCACGTTACTTAAAAACAGTCTTCGATCTCTCCTTTTCAAGTTCTAAACGGCGTCAGTTCTCACACGGGAAATAAATGAGACTAAAAGCAATGGAATAATAATAATAATAATAATACACGTAGATGGATTCATTCATTCATTCATTCTGTACCTAACCCACACACGGGGCCGTGCGCACAGGAGGGGGATGAGTATTTTGGGGTGAAACCTCCTCCATTTAAGATTTAAAAAAATTCAAACAATTTCGACCATTTCCCCCCCAAACCCCTTTCCATGAGCAATAGCAATAAGCGAATTTCTGCAAGACGTAAGAAGTTTTATAAAGTGAAACAACCAAAAGTCAAATTTGTTGAAAGTTAGTTGCGGGCGCCATCTATGAATTAAAATAACTGAAGACACTTAAGGAACATCGATCGTGACGAATGAGATGGTGAACATCTACTTTAAAACAAGAAGAATTTTTTTTTAAAAAAAAGTTACGATCATTTTCATTTCGTCCCGTCTAAGGTTACTCTTCCAGGGGGTTAACCATGAACGTCGGTCGCCACAACCTGCCTCTTCATCATCCATCGCAATTAACCGATGCAACTTTCAACTACAGTGTATTCGAATGTTTTTAACGTTCATTAAAAGTTATCACGACTACCTGCGCTCCATTCGTTTAATGACATCACACATCACATCAAAAGGTGCAGCCGTCCAGAATTCTTCTCAGTTAATTTGCATCTCAACTGATTCACACGATCGTTCATGTAAAATTCTCATTGTACAGGGTGCCATCTCTCAACTGGTGGTGGTCATCGAGGGTCGTTTTCTCACCCCTTCCTCACATGGTCTTTCATAATTAACTCTCGCAGTAATTAACTGGTCTTGCTTCTTGTAAGGACATCTCCTTACAATTCCATTTATCCATTGGCCGGAAATAAAAACGAATAAAGAGTAAATACTTGACTGAGCACATTCTTTTATTATTATTATTATTATTATTATAATCATCATCATTATTATGATCATATTAACGGAGAGAGGGGGCAACATATGACTTACGATTTACATAAAACTGTACAATGACCTTTTAACGAAGCGTAATTGAATAACAATAATTTGAACACGAGGAGAAAAATAAGAATGCCGCCAAATGAATCCGTCTAATTTAATGTGGGGAAAAAGAAATCATGCAGCATACTGACCAAAACTCTTTAAGATTAGATTTGACCAGTATTTCCAATAATCTAATAAGGATCGAACAAATTGGAGCCCAGTATTTAAATGGACTAAAACTTGAAGAAGAAAAAGATTTCGGTCTTAAAAAAATAAACGGGTGTATTATATATATATATATACATGAATAAAAACCAGTCAGAATTATGACAAGAAAAAAGCAAAACAAACAAACAATGAAACAACTGTAAATAACGCAAAAGAAGTGATAATATAGGAACAAATTCTGCTGGAATAGTAATTTTTTTTTAATAAAATGGGGAGCGAAATAAATTTCCTGAGATTTTCGTAAATTTGAATATCAATCGAGAAAGGAAACAAAACGATGGCGATAAATGTCTCCATCTTGAATTGGGTGCGCGATTCGATCAGTGTTGTTTACAGTTGCGAAAAACAGGACACTCATTTATTTAGCTCATAATCCGATATAGACAGGCTACACGTACTTAAGTGACACAAAAACAAATTGAACGATGCTTATTAATATCAAACCATTAAGAAAAAAAGGACAAGATTTTCTTTTAATCAAATATGTCGTCGTTTCTGTTCCACTGGCGACTTTAATTAACGCGTTTGAAATTACACGTAGGCGTCTACGTGTGTGTACTTATCAATTCCGAATCGTTGTTGATTAGGATTGCACCGGAATTCAATTTAAGAAAATTCTAATGGCTCAGAATTATTTTTGGCATTTTTCTTTTCTTTAGATTTCCAATTTTTCGCTACGAGTCTTTTACGAGATAGCCTAATAATTAATCCTGAACATTTCCTTGAATTCCCAAAGTTAAACTCATAAATTAATATTAGACTCTTTAATGAATGACAACATTAAAAATTAATATCCGATTTTGGTGCAAAGATATGAAATTTTCGAGATGCTCCACGATCCATTTCATGCTAGAAAATTTCTCAGCAAATCCGAACCAAGATCATTTTTGCGAAATAATAACAAATAAAATAAGAAATTAAAATTCAAAAACTACAAAATCGTACAATGTATGGCGGCGAGCACACGAGTGGTCGCTTAAACGTGACTGAAATTTAAAACGACGGTTTTCGTGGTAAAGGTTTAAAGAGCATTGATTGCATTTTACGTGACTAGTAGCGGTGAGTCATATACAGCAAAATTTCCCCTAAATTCACGCTGATTCCGCCGATGAAGCCCACCCGATGGCAGCACCGAAAATAAAAACAGCGCCATTCAGCGGCGGATAAAAGAGTCTACTCGCAAATCCAAAATGGCGATATGACGATTTCGACATAGTTTCAAATAATGATTAGGATTAAAAAGCATGAAAATTTTCAAGCAGGCAAAAGCGCAGTTATACGCGCGTATTTCGGTTATATTAGCATGATTTCAATAACGAAAGAAAAAAATAATAATTTCAGAGAAAATCTTGGCCATTGCGGTGATTCTTAAGTCATTAATGCCAGCAATTCTAAAATTATTAGGTCATGAAATAACACGCTTTAAATGGTTTAATTGAAAATGTCTCCCAAGTAAACATCGAAATAAATGGCGACATCACCGCAACCACGTGCATTTTTATCAGTTATCAGTTTTAAAAATCACCATCGATTGACTGAAATTTAACTTTAAAAACTATCAGAATTTTAACGAAATGTGCGTATTTTTGGCACTTCTTTCGGGTGAAGCACGCTTCCTCCCCGCCATCAACGTCACTACCGGTTTCATTCATTCCACCGACGATTATATTTAAATATTACAGCGTACACTTCGGGGTCAACATTTCCGTTTGCAGCCAACGGTTTCAAAAATAACGAGAACGATATAGGAATATGCCAGAGAATAAAGTAAAAGTAAAACGTCACGAATGACGTCATAGCGAAAAGAAAATGGCCATGATATAACCACGTAGTATCTAGTGATCATGGTGGGTGTAACGTTTATACGTTATGTTATAACGGGTGGTGGAGGGAGGCTGCTGAAGGCATCGATGCGAAATGTCTTCAGTTTTGTTTTGTTTTGTTTTTGTTCGACAAAATACAATATGTTGTAAAAATGCATCGACATTTACGTTTTTGTCCTCACTTTTTTTTATGATTCAAAATCGTCAAGTGGAATCTTTTTCATAATTCCGGATTGGTTGGCGTCACTCGAATACCATACGCAAAAAAAAAAACCGTCATGTGACAATTATCCAAAAGTTCGGTCAGATAAATATATCGAATCATTTTCAAAGACAAATAAACTGACACTCTTTTTTAAACTGTAAAGTTAGGTACGCGTACTTTTTGGTCTCTCATTGACACCCTCCGTGTCGCAGGCACCCTATAAACCGAGTTGCTTTTCATTACAAATCACAATTGCATTACACGTAATTGTAATTGAAGGTTCAGAAACACAGAACGCGGCCTGAGTAGTTATTTAGAGAGCGGAAAAATAATATAAAAAAAAAGAGTGAAATCAAAGATGGCGGCCATCGGCCCTCTCTTAAAAAGGTGATAACAACTATATAAGAGAAAAAGTCAAATCAATTTTCCGGATTTAAGGGTATGGAGGGTGGTGCACACTCAACAAGATGGCGGCTTTGAGACCCCCCACTTCACCTCGAATTTTTTAAATGCGATTAGATTATAACGATAGATTAGGGCGTTGCATTAAACACGTATTAAAACGGCAAAATCTATTACTTAAGGCGAGGCTGATTAACTTCCTCCGTGATAAAATCAACGTAAAACTAATAACTACTGAAGACAGGCGGATGAGGCAATGTACAGATGGCGCTGCGAATTAGTACCGTACGTGAGGCTAAAAACAGGGAATGGGGCCCTAAGGGGGGAAGGGGAGACGATTGTGCAAATTCAAAAAAAAAAAAAAAAAAAAAAAAAACAGCCCCACAAGAGCCAAACACAATCGATGAGGAGACTAACTGTGAAATGTGAAATTAAAAAAAAAAAAAAAAGACGAGGATAAAATGAACAATTGAAAGACTCCAGCAGATGGCGCCCCCGAAAAGGTCACGTGATAGCCACTACACCCGCCATGTCTTCTGACCCTCGGCAGTCGGTGGGCCATTTGAGGTGCGCGAAATTATTAAGTAGACACAATGAACCGACTGGACCTGGACTGGACATTCTTCTTCTTCTTCTTATATTTGTTATATACGTCAGAAAAAGACGGGTTGCGCCTTTTTAAACGAACGAAGAAAGAAAGAAAGAAAGAAAAAAAAAGACGCCAAGTCGG
>JAQIXS010003672.1:0-17368 GCA_034700785.1 Rossiulus vilnensis | reverse complement strand
GATAATGATAATGTATATGCATGTTAATTCGGCCATCATGTGAACAACACTTACATGTATATATATTTATAGAAACTGGATTACTTTTTAAAGTATATTTACTATAATTGTAAATGAAGGTTAATATTTTTTAATTGATATAATCCCTTTTAAAAATAAAATAGATTTAACATTGTTTCAACTATTAAAAATTACAACATTATTAGTCATTATGAGGATATTTCGGTTCAATGTGTTGAAAAATATTTTGTGGTATTAAGACTGCATTTTTCAGCATTGTCTTCAAATAATAAGCTACTGGTTTAAGAAAAGTGATTTTTATATGAAATTGTGCCAGCTTATTATTTTTAAATTATAAGTTATTACCGTCTTACATTGACCATATAACCATTTGCAGGCATTTGTCAAGGACTACCTAGTCATGTTTGTGAGGCTATTATTGGGAATTGACCAGGCGCCAGGGTCCGGATTTCTATCTTCGGTAAATGGTATTACTATAAACATTGAGTTTGTTTTATTATAATCTAATATTTCGTATGCTTAATTTGCATTTCAATAGTTGAAGATCACGCAGCAAGATATGTGGATTAGGACGTACGGTCGACTGTACCAAAAACTATGTTCAACCTCTTGCGAGATCCCCATTGCCGTTTATCGAACTCAATTTACCTCCGAAGTTGCTTCTGTATGTTGGCAATGAAATTGATCGCTGAGTATCTGCTTTTTTGTTTGACTTTTGGATTTTTATTTACATAAGTATACAAATCCTCGTGCTTTCAGACTATTTTGGGTATTGACGATGATCAGGATGACAACGAAGGCGTTACTCAAAGCATTGAGAGGCAAGAGATCAGCAACCTAGTGAAATGCCGCATGCAGTATTTGGGATTGCCAACCTCGGACTATAGTGAGCGTCCCTAACTCCTTATTTGCATATTAAAGATCAGTCGGTTTAATATTAAAAATATAATGAATTATAGCTCAACCTGTGTGCATGAGTCACAACTGACCCTAATCGGATTTTAGCGTAAACATGAAATATCAACGAAGTTAATAATATTGATATGAGCCTACAGTTTTTCTGCTCTTTTACCAGATGACGTATCTGAGAAGCGAAACAGCCTCTCCTACGTCATAATCAATCCAAATTGCGACCTTAAGCTTGAAGAAGGGGATATTATGTAAGTTGTCAATCGGATAATGGATCTTATTATGATTTTTTTTGCATTCGGTATGACTTTAAAATGATGCTCTTTTCACTTGCTTTCAAAAGCCGTAAAAGTAATTCTAAGAATTGCAATATATTCAGATTGTTTATTGACATTTTTGATGCTTTAATATGCTAACATATGAAAGGGATATGCGTATAACAAAAAGCATAATTAATCATTTTGCTAACCTGGCCAGCCTCTTAAACGAATGAGGAATAAATACGATGAGAAAAAACGACCCTAGTGCACAACCAATTCTACACAGGAAAATACAAATTTAGCAATTATGAAAAGTATTTGAAACGAATATGTATGTAGAATTTTTTAACATAGTATCTTTGTAGGTTGGGCTTAAAGAGAAACATGTGATTCATTAAGTTAATGTCTTTAGTGTATGGTTGAATTTATTTTCCGTTCTTTGTCATCCTAGAATAAAAATTGCTCTGATGTAAGTTCAATTTATCTTTTGTTAACATTTTAAAAAGTCAAATTTTTCTTTCTTGTAGCTTCTTGATTCGTCCAAGTCCATTTAACAGCCAGAAGTCTTTCGAACGACATCCCAGTTTCCGTAGAAAGTCTCTCCGAGCCCATGCCATGAGAAAGCAGAAGGCAAAAGACATGGACAGTCCTCCCAAGTCGATGGGCAGCGAAGATGCCGGCGATGTTCTGGAGAACGGCAACGTGCGCATCACCATCAACAACAGCTGCTGCGAGGCGGACGACAGCACCACCAGCTCGGAGGGATCTTTGCTGAACTCGCCTACCAGGCTGTCCGTTTAGGGGCCGTCCTCACATCAGGTACTCGTTTTCGTCTTCTCTTGACGTCCCTATCGTCAAACCTGCTCAATACAAACTACTTAAATTTCACCAATACGAGCTAGGCGTTTTAATTCACGATTTTTTCTACCCAGCAACAAAAAAGTAGGGCTTGTGCAATCTAACAAGTCTGGTTTTTGCAATTGGCTATCAAAACTGTTGATGGCAATTAAAAGGTCCAAACAAAACGGTTGCCAATTAATTGTAATAGAGAAATAGTCAGTCATTGGATATTAAACGGAAGCTTGTTTTAATCAGCTGTAATTGCTTAAATGAATGGTCAGTATGTATAATGTTTTAATGAGATGTTAAGGCTGTATTTTTAATGATCATAACGATTTCATGTGCTGATTAAAACTGGTTTGAATAATTTTTGGCTATTTAGATACTGTTTTAATCATACATAGCATTTTGTAAATGGTTCAAGTAGGATGATTAAAATGTTTTTTAATATGCGATATTGCGGTGAAAAAAAAATGTTAAAAAGATTAGAGTCAAAACGGCAAAAAATTATTTGGTTGAAATTTTGACTGTAGTAGAAATTGCCATTATCTCCTTTTATACTACTCATATGAAGGTGCGCCATCCAAACATGACTATCTGCCAATGCCACATCTAACTTTACTGATTTGCTGCCGTTTGTACCGTTTTACTATGTATTACTAAGTGCTTCCTTTATATTTAAAAATAACTTAAAGCAAGCGAGGCCGTGACAACCTTTGAACTTAAAGGTAGTGATCTTTGGCAAAATGTTTATGTATTTTTGCACTTTTTCGCTCATCCTCGCAGATTCTATTGCAGCCATTTTCACCGTTCTTACTTTAGTCACTATCCATAGTTAGTAATTTAAGATTCGTAATGGGTGATGCAGAAGTGAATGACACTTAAAATTAGATACCTTTGATATACTGTAGGTAATAGTTCAGCATAGTAGTTCTAGTAGGCTTTAAAGGACGTTTGACGTCTTTGTGCCATTTTTTTATTTAGACGCCTGATCAGTGAATTAAAACGTAATTTTTATGATATGAGTTTTATTGCTATATCAGATATTATTTAACTTTAAAATGATTACCTATAATTGAGCATATCATAATATAAGAGAAATTCATCATTTACGAATTTTAGAAATCAAATGAATTATAATCGCATAATTATGGAAAACATGGAAATTGATGATCAGTGAAATGATGATCAGTGATTTTTATCGTTGAATATTTACATAGGAATAGTCATTTTGAAAATCTTCATTGCATTTATTACCCATTTAATAATGTTTCTCGCAAGTTTAAATCTCTAGAAGCCATATATATCATGCGTTTTTTTTAATAAAAGCTTTAATCGAGTGTGCGTGGCCAAACCCCGTTATCCTGCCCATTGGTCTTGGCCTAGTAAATAACACTCATTTCTTAGTAAAATCGCCTTTCGTGATATACTCACACGAAAAGCAAAATAATTCCCATTTCAGTGAACTGGAATAACGTAGGCCTATTGGATGAGCCATAATTATGTATTCGTGTATATTTCTACGCTATTTTCTTACCAACATTTTTAGATAAAGATTTCCCACGCTATTAGCAGAATGTACGCGGATGTTGAATTTAAACGAACGATTTTGGCGCTTAGTTTTATTCACTTTTACGACCCCATATTTTAATGAACTTATAATTCTCGGCTTATTGCTAACATTGTAAAATGTAGACATTTGAGTGTCTCTGAAGCAGGCTATTTGGTAGCTTCTGATAATAAAGCTAAAAGGTTTCCAGTATTTCACACCTTGAAACTGGCTCATATTGAAAAGCCGAATGAGTTAATTTTTCCTTGGCATAAGGGGTGCTGCTGTTAAATGCAAAAAATCGGTAAACCATGTATATGCTTAATTTATTATTTTGTTAAAGTACTCAAATTATGAAATTATAGTTACTGTTAGTATATTTATTACTATATAACTGCTGAAATTAATATTATAACTTATAATTGTCTCCCAGTTTTAGTTTTAATTAAATGGATTTATTTAGTTCAATTTACATAATTTGAATGCACAACACTGTGTACTTAAATATCCCGAGAATCGGTTCAAATAGAAACTGAATAATATAAGTTTTTCTTTTATTTTTTTTATTTTATTCGTGCTATTGTTTAGTGAAATTTTCACTCAACTGTGTCGTTTATTAATTGTCGAATTCATAATTCATGCGATGAGATATGGATAATTGTCGTTTTTTAAAATATTTTTTGTTGTTTCGGAAAAATAACTGCAAATATGTTTCTTTGTATTATTGTAACTGTTACCTTGTTTTTAATGTGTTTAACTACTGAAATTCTTGACTTTGGGGATTGGGTGAGTCGAGGGTAAGTTTTAAAAGATTTGCTCAAATAGTCACTAATATTCTTGGATGATGCACCTGGATATTTTTTTACGTCTATCCTGCCAAAATCGATTTGTTTCAGATTATGCACCTACTCAAGGTATCAAAAATGAATTTTTTTATTAATGCTTTCGTCCACAATCGTACACTTATATATTGAAAGTACAATTTTCCACGACATTCGGAATTTTTTTCTTTTTCATAATCCAACTTAATAGCAAGTCTTAATACATGTAGTTGCGATCGTAAATTTTACGCCATTTAATTTCTTTGTCTTTTAAATGAACAATTATACCACGCGTTTGATTTTATCATAACATCAAGCGTATGTGTTCGCAATTTTCGTGTATATTCTGGATTGGCTTTATATTGTTGCGTTTAAATAGATAATCAAGGAGAGAGAAATTACACGTAAAAATATAAAAATTATGAAAAACAAGCTGCAGTCCAGATCCAATGACATCTGCGTTTTTTAATATGAAATGTTTTTTTTTCACTTTTGATCGACTGAATGTTTCATATAGCGACATACGCCTTCATTTGCAGTCGAATGCTTGTTCTGAAAATATTTATTATGAGCACCTTGTGTATGTCTCCAGATTTTGCGATTATTGAGCTTAACATTTAATCATAAAACAGTTGAAAATAAATTATTATAAAATATTACAATAAATTAGTGTTTCGCTAATTTTCGTTCATATCGACATTTCGTTCATCATCATCATCTACAAATTGGTGAGTAAATGCTGATTTTTAATACGGCTACTGAGAGCGTTATTTAAGGGGGACCCACGGCACACGTGATCTGCGCTTTTCTCACCTAGATGGCGCTGATCGTTATACAGGATTCCATTCACACGCTTTTTACCTCGCTAATACCACTGGTACATTATCTGCAATTTAACTGAGTAAAGGATTTTTTAATTAATAATGTGCACGCAAATGTACAAGTAGTATATTTTGTGAATCATTTAGTTATGTTTACATGCTCGCTGAGCATCTTTTTCACATTCAAATTTTGCCGCATTTGGATTTCAAAGGCAATTGAAAATGCTGCCAACAATAGCGCTATTGCAAGTAACCTTCTGGAGCGATTTCCAGGGGGCGCTAAAAAGTTCATTGTAAATATAAATAACGCGGATGAGTTTAAAATTACAATTATTTGTATAAGGTCAATCAATGGGTTTAAACAGTATTGCAGTAAGTAACGATCTTTGATTTATCTTACGATTTCGTGACCGTTTCACTCGTATTGGTTCCAGATACTCGATCCGAATTCTCGTATAATGAAATAATCTTAGGCCTATTAAACCGTCGCGTTTCAAAAAATGTAAAACGGAATGTGGCGCCCTTGACCAAGCAATTCGATCAGGCCCATAGAGGATAGACATATCCACTTTGTCAGAACAGTATTTACATAAAAACGAATGTCCGTTGATGTCATTAAACGCAGCACTATAATTTGATTAATAAGGTTGGAACAGGTTTGAAAAACACTGAATTAGATGGACAAATTTAGGCACAAGCTGATCCGAAGCCCAATTATAAACATTGTTTAAACGCTCAGTATGGTGACTTGGTAACGTGAAATCTTACATACGGTACCGTTTTTATTTACAAATTAAATCCAAGCGAATTTGATAACATCATGACCACAACTAAAAATACGAGCATTCTGTTGATCAATGTTTTATCTGACATCATGCTCCCCAGAATCAGTTACGCTGTAATACTTCAATTCTTGAAATGTTTTGATCGCACCATGCTAAATTAGTAAATTTAATGCTGCACGATATTTAACTTAAAGTTGTAGTCGCCAAGCAGCTAATAATAACAAAAGTTAGAATGAACGTTTTGCATTGCAGAAAGTCGCAAAACTTGCAGGATAAATACGGTCAATACTTCAATCATGGCGTCGCCTGAAGGCGATGCAGCAGCTTTTTTAGAAACCGCAACACCGACGTTAGATGACCAAACCATTCGACAGACTCCTTGTCCACGTGCAGCTTCAACTACTTTGCACCCCAATGTGCCCGTCACACAGAAGTCAGTATGCCTCATAGATTTTCAGTGGCTTGTATTACTAATCAACATTTTGAAGACTGATTTTGAACTATTTAAGCATGCAAACTCAGCAATTTGTGTTAGTAATAAAAAGCAAAATGAAAAGGATTAACGTACAAGCTAATATCATCCTATTCATGTGCAAAAAGTATGGGTTGTTCATTTGATCTTAATAATCGTTTATATTGCTGATTTTTACAGATTATACGAATCTATAATGTTTTCAACGCCTCCTAATGATGATATGGAACAATCGTCATTGGGCATTTTGTCGTGCAATTTCGATGCTTCTTTAATTAATTTTTCCAATAATGCATCAGTTTCCATTCTGCTAAATAAGTCGCGGAAGCATTCAACGCTTCCATCAATACCGGAAAGCCCAAATAAAATGCTTTCGCCCCTTGTCAAGTCTGAAGACGTTGCTAGCGACGATGGTAGTTTTATCAGCTCTAAAGTTTCCAGTTGCTACTGTTCTATATTCAGAATGCTAAGGTTGATTTTTTTAGTATTTGAAGATGACAAGAATGTTGACCAACAAAATGAAGATGAAAACAAGGAAAATGTGACCAATTCAACAAATAAGCCAGAAGTTAGATTTTCTATTTCAAATTTATCTAAAGTGAGTTGTTACGTGATAAAAATGGCACATTTTCTATAAATATTTTTTTTTGCTTGTGGTATTTGTAATTTAATTCTTTATATTCGTTTTGCTTTGCATGAGAATAATTTATTCCTTTTCATGCAGATTGACTTTCGTGATGATCAGATCTCTGCTCGTTCTTCAACTGCAGATTCGTATCTTCTGGATAAATCCCTTTCATCCTTCACAAATGGTGCCAAACCAGGAACGTTTTCTCATCTTTTTAGTCGACATGCTCTAGACGTGTCAGCCTTCACAGATGCGTTGCCTGTGGTAGATAGCAAAGAAGAAACGCTCCAATCTAATAAGGATAATTCGGCGTTTAAGACTGTTGCGGTTTCAAACAAAACGCCTCCTGTTAAGGCCGAACCTCGAGACAATAAATCGCTGCTGGATGACGATGCTGACTTGCACTACTTCAAAA
This sequence comes from Rossiulus vilnensis, assembly GCA_034700785.1. Taxonomy (NCBI): domain Eukaryota; kingdom Metazoa; phylum Arthropoda; class Diplopoda; order Julida; family Julidae; genus Rossiulus; species Rossiulus vilnensis. Next base: position 9,847 of record JAQIXS010003672.1, on the reverse strand, counting down.
GTCTCGGACGAGGTAGCGAACCATTCGACAATTTATCGACAAATTCAGAGGAGTTTGTGTCAGGAGGTGAGCTTTTCTACCTGATTTAATGTTTCAAACCTTAATGTTAACAAGGAATTTTGTTTTTAAGCTTTCTGAATAGTCATGTCTAGGTGGGTCAGTTACTGAATGTTTAATGCTGCATTGTTTTTAATAACTGTTTTTATACCAGAATGTTTGTTGCAGGCAATTTCTTGGCTGTTCTGGAAAAGGATGAGGAACTTTTCAAAAAAGACACAGACTTACTAATTCCTGAAAATGCACGTGTGACATTTGAGATGTTCAGTCTGATCTAGCATTCTGCAGGATTTGTTCTAAAAAAATTTATCTTGGCAGGCATTTGGGAACTGCAGTGTACGTACTCCGGATCCTTCCAACGAATTTGCTTTGCGTACGAGTTGGCTATCTGCCGTCAATCGGCATGATATCACCAGGCCCTCGTGGCTCAGTTCGGAAGATAATGTTGGCAATGCATCTCGTGTTTCTATCGGAGAGTTTATTCGAGCAAGAACTGAATCTCTGGGAATCGGGCCAGAAGAGACTGTGCATTCAGATGTAGAAAGAGTAAGATGTGTAAAACAGCTCTTTAAAGACAATTTTTTCTAAAAGTGATGCAGCAAAAATGGCTCAACTCTTTGTAATGCATTGTTTTGTGTATATACACAATGTGTCGCTCGAAAACAATAATCGCCCAACTTTTCAAAATGTTTATTAATTGGGAACTTATTTCTAAAATTAGGAGAATCTCAAGTTCATTAAAGTTATATTAATAATTGGCCATTAATAAAACCTAAGGAGTCCATAATTTTGAGGAAACTACAGAAATAGAAGGACCATAAGAGCCAGTGTTGCTATTTGTGGCACACCTGTATTTTTTCCCCCTTACGTTTTCCCCCCTTAATAATGGTATTATTTTCATTTTTAGCCTAATTTTGGTGTTCCAGAGTCTGTATCACCTGAGAATTCAGATGACCAGCCACTTACGGATACATTACCCACCGCTGGTTGTAGTTTCAGTGAAGGACCTAAACCGCCAGTGACAGTGCCTAACCTGTCGAAATTTGATAATCTGATGACTTTGGGTCTGTTTCCACGGGATGCCATCAGCGAAGGTTTGATGCGCAGCAGCGCCATATCATTGCTGCTGTCTGATGTCACACTTAACGGTGATAATCGAGAGTTGGTCAATAGAATCATGCAAGCAGCTAGATTTAATGAAGGGCTGAATCCTGCATTGCCAGTCCCTACTTCATCTGCTATGATAAGGCACGATGAAACGTCAATCGAGTTCTCCTCTTCGATTTTGCCTGTCATGTCCGAAAGTGCAGAAGACGTGCGCAAAAATGGCATCGATAAATCTGTTCAGGCATCAAGGTCACTGCGGTCGGCTGCCAACATTGGTGGTGGGGATAAGCGCAGTTGCTCGCCATTGTCTTCCCGCGATGCATATGTTTCATCTAGTGTTGGGCTTAAACCGCTGGTAGCAGATCAACAAGGTAATGTAGAAATCACATGTTACTTGGCTATTTGAAGGCTGCCAAACCATAAAGTTGTTAGTTTATAACCCCCTTCAATTCAATTTATTCAATATTGGTTCCATGAAACGTGATTCAGAGGTGAGTTTTAAAACCTGGACGTAAAAATCAAGGAAAGAAGGATATTTAGACCATGCTGGCATTTTAAAAGTTTATATGTGATACAATACGTGTGGTACGTATGGCTGCTTGGACAAATGTCGATAAAAACACTTATTGTTTCACTAAGTTCTCATTTCTTTTTGTGTAATTAAACGTCAACTGCGTACAAATGCTGAACTTGTCATTTGAACGATATCAGATTAGTGCTATCGGTTTTTCACGAAACTTCAGTTTTTTCCTCGTCTGCAAAATATATCTTTTTGGTGTTGGTGTAGAAAGTCCCGCCTCCCCAAAACCTAACTTAACCTACACAACTGATTCTCCCTTACAGATTTCGTGCAGGATGTCAGACTTCCTAAAGAAGTCGTGATCGATACACCATATTGTGTCGAAACTCCCGTCGAAGCTATTGTCTCCATTAACAACTCCTCTGCTCACTGGTTGGAAGGCTCCATGCGCCTGTTGCGCCTTTTGTGTGATGTAGAAAACGTGAATGTAGCCACACAGCCACCTATAGTTAGAGTTGATTCTCTTTGGACCATGGAACCTAACGCCTCCCACAACTTGAAAGTGGTCTTCGTCCCTCCTAAGAAGGGCAACTGGGAAGCGCTTCTCCAACCCTTTTTTCGTCATCTCTCCGCGTCTTCTAGATCTAGTTCTGTTGACGAAAATCGCTGGCGCCCTTTCCCATCCGTAACGCTTAAAGTGACCGCAGAAATTGCACATTTGAGCACAAATCCTGCAGAAATCTTGGATTTCGGTCTTGTGCCAGAGGAATGTCTCATCGTGTCCCACATCCTGGTTGTGAATGAAGGCGAAACCCAGCTGCCAATTCGGCTTATCATCGAAGGGGTGAGCAATTTCACCTTCTAATGTTTGTACGCTTAAGTTGAAGCTGTAATTGGTCTGTTCTTGATTTTTGGTCTTTTGCATTACAGAGTCCAGTGGGTGGCCAAGGCTTTTATTTCCCGCAGGATAATCTAAACAACTCATCAGTTGTGCGAAGTTCGTCATCTTGTATCAGTGGATGTGTTTTAGGGAAAACTTGCCCCATGGTTAAAGTCCCTGTTGCTTTCAAGGCTCCAACCTTTGCTAATGCTGGTACTGCTATTGAAAGTTTTTGTAATCAATTGATGGGCAGTCGTGATGATTTTCAGCTAATAGTTGAGTATTTTGACTCAAATCTTTCCTCTAAAACTTGATTTTCTAGATCATGGCATAATGACCGTTTCTGCTTTCGTGCGGATCGAATTGGAAATTCCTGGACCAGCACCAGTTTTAAAGAAAATTGCGTTGAAGGCTTTTGTGAGTCCTGTGAGGCTGTGCTCGATCCCGAAAAACGAAACTGTAGAGTTAACTTATCCCACAGCGTCCAGCAGACGCTTTCCATTGGCAAATATTGGAGCGATCCCACTAAATTTGGAGCTTTTTACGGATACGCCGCAGGAGCTCACCGTTGCACCCATCAACACTGAGCTGATGCCGGGCCAAGAAATCGGTGTTCAGTTGGTGTATCATCCAACAGACCCCACGAAACCTCTTCAAAGGTTAGTGCATCCAATCTAAATTATGTATAAATGGAAAACATCATTGCAGTCTGTGATATGTTCTATTAATTCATGTGCTATTGTTTTGAGTTTACCCAGAGTTTTTAAGTCATGGTTAGTCTGTTGCATTATTTCATATCTTCAATTAGGATATGAATATGGCAGATATTGAGATAACTTCTTGTCAACTTCCACTGTCAAGTTTTCCACATTTTCTGTTTGTTTATTCAACAGTTTTCTGAAAATCAAAGTGATTCCCGAAGGTTCAGTTTACAAAATCTCCATTGTCGGAAACTCAATGAGCCGGCCACAATCTGGAAATCGGTCTCCCCTGGAAAGCAATCGGAGCTACGTTTACTGGGGTACTGTCGGTTTAGGACACAGCGTGCAGCAGCAGTTCACCCTGCGCAACGTGTCTCAAACGCAGTCCCTGTTCTTATACCTGAAGGTTAAACCCGGTGAATCGAGTAGCGATGGTTGCTCATTCCAATTGGTTGACGAAGGGCTTGCAACGTCTTCCAGCACTTCTGCATTGGCGCTCTCTGCTTTACGGCTGGTGTCCCATTACAACGTCACTCTAAACCCTTTGGAGTCCCGGATCGTCAAGTTAAGTTTTCTGCCGAGAAGTCCTGGTCCTTACTCTGCCACGTTAGTAATTAGACACAGACACAGCAGGCAACAAGGTGGCACTAACAATGCTGCTCGACTCAAATTCCCCATTCCATTGAGAGGTTTTGGGGGCGTCGCTGTACTAGTCTTTGACGGACTTCAACAGACGAGAATGTCCTCGCCAGCAGGTATCAACGTGCAAACGTCTGATGGGCAAAAAACAATCGCCATTTCAGGGCATAATAATATGATTTGTAGCCTTCATTGTGAATCGACTGGCGGCGTCTCACATTTTGTGGCCCGCAATACCGGACATCGAACTGCATTTGTCAAGATCGTCGCCTCTAGTGGTATGTAGAAAAACTATCCTGATGTATTTTGAATTTAAGGAGAATAGGCAGCTCCCAGGAATATGCTTGAATTATATTTCTCCTGATCGTCAGACTTTGATATGATTAGAAGAGTAACATTTAACCTCCTGTTATTGAAAAATAAGTGTTTATTTTCTAAAATTCTTCCGCGTCTACTAAAATGTCAAAAATGTCTAGGTAATTTCAGTCGAAATCATATTTGTTAGTTCGAGAAAATGTTGGCACTATTATATAGAAAAAGTAATAACAAAGAAAAATATCTAGGTTTGAAGAAATCTTGTACAGTTCCATACTTCAGTTTTGTAGCTGCAAACCTATGCAATTGTCTAATGGTTTTCATTTTTTAAAATGTGTTGTAATTTCTTTTCCAGATAAGGCTAGCATAATTCCTATTCCCAACCGGCTTTCGGTAAAAGTTCAACCGTCAGAGTTCATTCTGCAGGAAGGAGATAGCTGTCCTGTTAAAGTGTTCGTGCAGTCTCATTCCTCATCTTCTCCGTTCTTTCATCTGATCATTTGTTATGGAGAAAACGTTTTACGCCAGCGCTATTGCCTGCTGCCCCTTCCGCTCTCTGAGCATCCAGAGGACATCCTCTTGCGTACACAGCTGAAATTGCATGAGAACTTCACGACGAATGAAATTCAACCTCGCTTGGCTGGTGCTACTGTTGCTGGTCCACAGTGGCCTGCTTGCCAGGCAGATCGAACTCAGTTAATTGCTTCGTTGAAGATTCAGTGGGTGCTGGTTCAACCCACTCCTCGTGATAGCCCCTTTCGGTCACCCTCACTGAGGTTAAATTCTGCATCAGACTTGGACGAAAATTTTCCTCATGGCACTTTTTTCCCCTTGGAGGCGGAAGTGACTTTATCCGATATCACTGTTCTTCCTTACAGGTGGGTGTATTGTTGAAATTTTGCTACATTTACAGAAACTGGGATACAGGGTGTGAATTCAAAATTTGAATTTACAATGCAACTTATTCAAAATACAGAAAATCTTAGTGTTTAATTTTCTTTTTTATAGCAATGCACCTTCTTCACCCCCAAGCAAGGAGACACCTTCTTCAGTGCACGTCGAAGAAAGAGCTATAATAGTGGAGCCTATATCTCACGTTTTTCAGACTATTGCCTGTGGCCAATCTTCTAAGGTCAAAATTACCTTGAAGAGCATAGGCTACAGAGAATCTGTATTGGTAAGTGCATTTTGCCAAGATCGCCAACATTTACAGTTTCTGGTAATATCTGCAAGTAAATGCAAGGTAGAAAAATTAATACTCTCAAGAAAAACTTTTAATGTGCCTAAACCAATGACGAGTCGAAAAAGTGACTTAAATAATTAAACAAAGTTTAATACAAAGGAAATGTGCCCAATCTCCGGCTGGTTTAATTGGTCGTCCGTTACTGCCTTTCTATATTTTGTATTTCAAAATCTCTCGTTTATTTATATGTACACGTATGTAAGATATTTATACAAAAAAAATACAACATCAAGCAAGCAAATTACGTGTTTCATCAAAAATTGGTTCCAATAAGCATGGAAAACATGCTTATTTTATATAAATGGACCGGACATTTTCAAGTAATATACAGTAGTTGACAGCCAACTAAACACACAAAAACATGTAATTATCAATGATAACATTTCAAGGAACCAGATGTATTCCTTGAAAATGTTTGCATTGTAGGTATTTCTGAAAACCCCGTTTTGCTCAGCTTTTAGTCTAGAGAAATGATAACAAGGTGGCTTTTAAATTTTTTTCTTACTTCCTAGGTGAATATCTTGAAACCATCAGCTCCTTTCCACATGAACTTCGAAAGCGTCTTAGTTAAGTGAGTATTTATATATTGTTTTCAAAACATCGCATTGGTTTTGATGATTTTGTAAAAAATTTGTAGGCCCAATCACTACCTTTCTATTCCGGTCACATTCCGTCCCACAACACAAGGCATGTTTTCCTCAACTGTGCTTCTTTATCCATACGTGGGAACAGGCGCGCAGACATTGGCAGTTTCCCTTCAGGGAGAAGCTGTTTAGAAGTGAATCCTGAGCTTGTGCTTAGAGAGGATTTAGAAGTTGTAAAGAACCTCATCTACATGTATCTGCTTTTAATAATCTGTAGATTTTATCAAATCTGATGGGCATCGAATAAACTGCTTAATTGAATGAAAATAAGTGTTCAGATGTGGAAATTGATATATATATATATATTGGCAGTGTTCAAAAGCTATGACATGACATTGCTTGGTGTCCATGTCTTGCACGGCTGAGCAACAAATAGAATCGTATACTAATTGCCGGCCTTCTTACAAAACCTTAAATCCAAAAAATCATGGTATGTTTAATAAATATTTGTTTAGAATGTTTTAAATAACATTTGGAAAACAGTAAATGTGCAATTTACGCTGGGCATGTACGTTGAAGCTACAGCGCGAACAACTTTTCAAAGTTGGCGGTTACATAGCTCCAGCAAACGTCCGCCAGAGGTCGCCGTCCGGCGCGTTCTTCCACCCCATCGAGCGCGATCTCCGGGCGGCCGAAAAAGATTCGTCATTGCGGGGTTGCAGCGGAGCGAAGCAGACGTGGCCGCATCCTTTTTCCACGAACCGAAACGTACGCGCCAGCGCCGCCGACCATTCGCCGCCAGTCGATGGGGGATTACAACTACACCGTGAATTCGAGCGCGAGGGCCGTCTCCCCCCTGGAGTTCCACGCGAACGCCGCATCGCAGTCGCTCTTCTTCTCCGACCATCTGCCGCACGCCATGCAAGATGAGCTGGTCGGCGGCAGCAAGCAGCCGGCCGCCACGAACGCTGCGGGGCAGGACGCGAGCGCGGACCCGCTGCAAGTGAGTGACTACTCGTCGCGAAAAACCAAGGACGAGGAGACGAATGGCGGAGGCGCTACCAACGCCGACAAAAAGAACGAGCACTCGGCGACGTCGCCATTGCACCTGGGCGCGTTCGTCGAGCAGCAGCAGCAGCAGCAACCTCAACAGCAGCAGCAAAGCAACGCAGGCCTGGCGTCCGCAGCCTCCAGCTTCTGGTCTTCGGAGGACGCTGGTTTCATGCAGGGAATGCCGGCCCTCAACGGCACCCAGCTGGCGTTCCAGAATTTTCCTCCGAACCCGAATGCGAGCATGTTCGCCAGCATGAGCCCGCAGCAGCTGCAGATGCCCCAGCGGCGCCCTCTGGCGGTGGCCGGCCACGGCTTCCCCAGGCAGGCGGCCCAGTCCAACCTGTACGGCAAGGCGTACGCTGGCAGCTGGAGCAGCCCGGGCCAGCAACAACAGGCGCAGCCCACGCAGGCCAACAGCACGTGGTCCAGCGGACCCCCCAGCCAGCCGCCTGGCCTCTCGCCTTGGAGCAGCCTGCACCAGCGTCGGGGCCCCGTACCCGTCAACCCCATCTCGCCGCTCAAGAAGACGTCCCTGGGCCAGCAGTCGGCGCTGGTCATCTCGCCGTCCCGCTTCCGCCGCAGCACCTCCTTTCCCGGCAAGAACTACCCCCACCCCGCCAGCGTAGGACCCAACCTCACGTTCGAGATCACAGGCGCTGAGGATAGCCGAGACGTCAACTCACTCATGAACTTCCAGGTAAGAAACCTTTCGCTCGCAATTGGTACTATAAAGTTCGGCATGGTGCGGGTGTACCACACGACCCCGTTCGCTCTGCATGATCTCGAAAGGGAAATCTGCATGCCCAGTTTTAGATATTGAAGGAGAACTGCGTCGTGATAAACCTGGTTTTCAGACCTCCTGTCCGCCACTGTCTGGTTTTTTTTAAAATTCCATCCCCCTCTCCTTCCTCGCATGTCTGGTCCGATTTGGGAAAATGATTTCACGTTGAACGAAATACAGTGGAAGCATAATCGATTTCCTCTGATGACCGAAAGCGTAGCTAAAACAAGGTAGCCTATAATAGTTAAGAATGAAAAACACGAAAGGACACATTTATTCTGTTCGAAAATAGTTAAATAACTACTCGCTTTTAATCAGTTTATAAAGCCCCCAACCAGCCCAGTATACATTTACGCTTTACCTTTCATTTTATGACGCTTTTTGAAGATTTACGTTTATCGGCTCGGGGCATCAGATAATCTGCGGCTACTTATCTCGGATAATCCAAATCGCGAATATTCGAAGTTCCGCTGTATTAATTTCAATTTATTTATAAGCATTGGATCGATAATCCGGATCGATAATGAAGATAATCCATCTGATTATCCGTTTTTCACATCCCCACCTTCGGGATGACCCCGAAGGTAAACTGAAATACATGTAGAATATGTGTCGTTAAAGATGCGAATTTAACATAATCATGTACGGCTGACTAGTAATGGAGGAGTAAGGATTGTTGGGAATGTCGTGCAGTAATGATCGTGTATCGTCGGCTTGTTGATCTTGCTCCTAAAAGCGAAGTCGCGCGTGTGACGGCAGTGCCACGAGCCGTGAAATCCTAAAAGCACGATCGATCCACCGGTTTTTGGTAAAACTACGCATCGTTTTCAGTCGTTTTGGACTGAGGTTAATGTAGCTGGGCAGCATCGCCAGTTCAATGCTTTGGCCTTTAGAACTTTTACTGATGAAATTCTGGTCATAATAGTCAATTCATCCTAGGCAGAAAAATGCTGGTTTTCTTCAGTGGAGTTGATATTGATTGATATCATGAGTCCATAATGAATCTTCACTGCCTACAAACTACCCGAAAAAACAGTTTCGATTTCATATGTTTGGGTATCATATCCATATAGCTAGCTGTTATTCGCTTTCGTAAAGAATCATTTCTAATTAGAAAATTGCTATGTATCTACCTGTGTGGCCACTCAGTGTGGGAGTTTTTGATTACGTTGATTTCAAGTACACGTATATTTGCAAAAATCTGTGGTTGGTCGCTCTTTTTCAACTCTCTTTTTTGGTTTCTGTTTTTCAAAGTACAGTGTACCAATAAACGTTGAAAAAAATAGGCCTAATTGTGGAATAGATCGATGAATGAGGTTTTTATTTTGTGAAAATAAACTAGTAGTTGTTTTTTTTTTTGTTTTTTTTTTTTGCAAAACTGAGAACGTGGGCGGTTAACCTTCAGGTTTTGCAAAACTGCGATGTTACTAGGATATGCCTGAATACTGAAATCATGGCTTTTAAGTATGCCATATGGAGTCGCAGCAGTGCTGAATTGGCAGCTAAACTTGTTGCCAGAACTGCAGTTGGTAAAAGGAACGTACGGAGAGTCAGTAAACACTCCATTACGTCACACGTCAGGTGTTTGCCAATTGGGCGTGATCTAAAAGTAACCACGGAAATAGTTGCGAGCGATGCTTTTTGGCTAGTTCGAAATCGCATGAAAAGATCTACTTATGCTAACTGAAATCTGGAGTATGTGATGGGAGTCTTGCAATAGGATGAAGCTGCAATTTCCAACGAAATACTGAAATTCCTTATAATAGATGCGCTGACACAAACATTTTTCGTTACAAATTGAGTGATATTAGCCTACTCATACTTTTCATCGGTGCACAAAGTCACTGTAATGCCTGCTAGGGACGGCAATTGCTATTTCTGCACAGAAATTTTATTTCTTATTTTAAGTTATAAGAGCTGTTTTTAGAACTAGTCATAAAAACTGGGTTTTAAAATATAAAATGCAA
>JAQIXS010003671.1:0-17369 GCA_034700785.1 Rossiulus vilnensis | reverse complement strand
AAAATCCCAGTTCGAGTATTCGAATATTCGAATATATTCGAACATTCGATAATTGATATTCGAAAAGCACAGCACTAGTTTCAGGGTTGAAGCCATGGCTAACTATAAAATGGTCCATTTGGTGATGAAGGAAATAAGCCATGTTTGAAATGACCAACAAAGTTACATGCAAAGATCTCATGCACTTTCAATTTGGCTAAATACAGTAATCATTCGAAAGTGAAAAAAATGTGTTACTTTCATCGGCATCGTTGTAGTTGGCAGTAAAGTCGAGCATATATGGCATACTGTATCAGGTTTGGTATAATGAAACTGGAGGAATTGAAATCCCAGTGTATTTATGGTCATGACGAACGAGTTTTTCAGTACATTGTTCATACAGTCAAACTCGGTTATAACGAGCGTCATGGGACTGACACAATTTGCTCGTTATGATCGTTACTCCATATATCCGTGAAGACCTAAATTTTCCATATATCGGTAATTAATACCCCACTGTACTTTTATTTCTGCAATTTAATAAACACTAACTCTATGTACTTTTAAGCACTAAATTATTGATGAATCTTAAAATCAGAAAAGTGGAACTGACCGGATGTTTGTTTAGTTAGTTTTGCGAGACAAAATTTGTACCATTTATACTTTGCATTAGATTGCAAATCAGATTGCTTTTATATGCCATACTTGCTCTGCTGTTAACTACCGAAATTGCAAATGATTCAGACTAACGATGTGAGCGTAGACAGTTATCGTAAAACTTATTGATGGTAATGGGGAACGAATATCGAAATCATTCCATTGTCCTTACCCCTAGCCAGCAGCAACTTTGCTGATTTCAGAAGCCAAACTAAGAGAGCTTCAATATTGGACAATATGCTTGTAACGTCCAAATCACGATCAACCCGATTGTGTAACATTTCCTGGAGAAAAGTTCAACGGATCGGATCATCGGGATCGAATTAAACTTTGTTTTGGGTATAAGTGCCACGGATCCACGCAGTGACAACCGCTTTTGCGGCGGCCATGACAATTAACCGGTTGAGACGCATCGGTTTCCAATAATAGCCTTGTTTCGCCTTCTGCCGTTGTTGATTCTGCGCGAGCGTCTTCGCGTTAGTTCTAGTTGAAAAGAAAATTTGCCGGATTTCTTTGATCCGTTTTGATCAAATGGATCTATTATAGCGGGTTTTAAGGTGCTTCCATTTCGGGCGCGGGCAGGAGGAACGATGAAAAAGCGAGCCATAGTTTCAGCTCTTTTTTAATCCCACCGAGGTTGTCTTTTTTCTATTTTCCGATGGCATCCGCCATTTCTCGAAGAAAGCTTCGGCTCTTTCTGCCTCGATAATTTACGAGTCGCTCGAGGACGAGGAAGATGTAAGCCCATATGCGGCAAAAAATAAAGGAGAGAAGAATCGGAATCATAATTCACGAGGGCCGAGTCCGAGCGCAGGATCCACGGGATTTGGCGAAGATGTTGCGCACTTCCGGCTTCGCGGCCGTTTGGGTCTGTCCATTTCCCGAATGCCTGCCTCCAATTCCTTTCCGAGATAACCGAACGCACCCCCATTCGTTCATTGGACATGCAGTAGCAAAATGTGCTGTGTGGAGGATGTTTCGTACATGCTGACCGATATGCTGAGCAGTTTCCCCCGTGTATACATGTATAATTGGTCATCTGCTAGGTTCTATCGTTGTTTATAAAAAAAGAAATAATAACAAAACATGGAAAAAGATCCAAAATAGAAGCTCCAAACTGCATGGTTTCCTCCTGAATGAAACCACCGAAAATAAGCATCGATTGTTGTTGCTATTTTTTTTCCATACTTAATGTTTTCTACTTAAATGAACACGTTAAAATGTATTAAATATAATTTTTTTTACCTTGTGGGCACAATTTGTGCTCAGCCTTAAATGTTCATGTATGCTATGTCTTGTGCATTGTACGTATGGCAAGTTTAATTTGGTATTCTTTAACATGCCCGCTATAGAAACCTGCATATGCCCAATTTACCAAATAATTTCTTGATACCTATAAACCGTGCGCATAATCTTTATATAAAATAAAAAGCAATTGTTTTAAATAATATCAAATCAATTTCTTTTTTGTGTGAAACGAAACAGTCTGTGCCACCAGGATTTCCTACGGCAAAAATATAGCAACAGACCGGCCCTAATGCATTTTATATAAAAAGTGAATGTCGTCATTGGCTGCGTAGGCTTATACCTCATTTTCGAAGAGAGACGCAGGATGGTCTCTTTTGCGCAATTTTTCTTTCCAAATGCTGAAGGGGGAAGTGCATAAATTCGTTGTTTAGGGCTATAACAGCTGGAATATGTCTCCCAATTTGCCACCGCTTGTGCCGAACGCGTATGCGTGGGCTGCTCTCCGGAGGATTCCCGTGCTGATCGGCGCCAATAAAAAATCTAGATTCGGGTTAATTGGAAAAATAAAGGTTCCCGGGAGGCTCCACAGAGGAAAGGGTTTTGCGGCGTGCTGCTTGCTGGTCCAGTGCGTCTTGGCCGAGTGCCGCGAGTGAGATACTCTTGCTTCCCCAAAATGTCGATAAAAGGGCCTTGCCAGCAAAATACGCTACCTGCATGCGGTATGCTTATTAAATTTCCACGAACAGCCTTAATATCTACAAGGTTAACGATGATGCGATGCTTAATAATTAATTATGGTAAAAACGCGCTCGTCGAAATGGTTTCGGCTGACTAGGCTTAAGGAAACGCTCCTTGCATGCAACGCAGGTTTCTGCTGATATCTACTGCATAAACGTCATAAGGTACCTTGTCAGGCTCATTTCTCGGTAACCGTTCCATATTCACATCCTGGTAACTAGTGGTAACGATCCTAGCTTAAGATGCCATGCCATTGTTAGTGGGTTGTCATATTTTGCTAGATAATCTTCTTCATTATGCTGAGAAATTCATACCATTGTTACAATCGTGCTAAATATGAGCTCGAAAATAATGTCAATTTAATGCCATTATGATCAATATTATTTATGACGATAACAAAACGACTTATATGCTGAATTATCTGAAATCTGAGTCAGTCTGTTTGTTTTGTGATTGGATGATTAATAGCGAACTATCTGATTGCAATCTTAATGACGATTAATAGCGAACTATCTGATTGCAATCTTAATGACGATTTATTGCTGCATTCTGACAATGTTCCAGAGTAGTTTGTTATTTGAAAGGTGAACTGAACTGACCGGGCGTCATCATGCTCAATTAATTGAGGTACGCATGTATTGAAATGTCAGATGGACTTGCAATGCCAATAAAATATGGAGGTGGGTTTTATTGCGGCCTAATTTTATAGCGGCGCTCAGCCTGTAGTGTTAACCCTACAAGACGTGTACCGCTTTTGTGCGCATGATATATGAATTTGTAGAATGCCAACAGTTAATCTTTCTGAATTATAACCAATCTTCTGTTTCACAGCCCGAAAACCTCGTAAAATGAAACGCGGAATACAATATTGCCGACATAACTCCACGCACCTCTGGAATTTATCTATAAATTATTAAGCATTTCATAATGAAAACAACTAAGGCACTTCCATATGTGCTGCAGGAGAGATTTTCCACTCGAGCTATAAACGAATTCTGAATGGCCTACCATTTGCTAGTTTATAGCCTTTTCCATCATCTGCTTAACTTTTGAGACAGATTTAATTTGCCGTAAACATAATAAATTAAACGAAATAGTTTTTAATTGGACTTGTTTTCAACTAACTGTTCAAGTTTGCCGGGACCACAATGTCATTTGGGAGGAATCATACGTGCAGCTCTTAATAACATTGTTGGATGTCATTTGTACAGCTAAAACTACTGTATACTCAGCTTTTCTGTATGCGTGTATTTGATGGGGGTCGTCCAGTCATGCTGGGGAGACGTTTAAACTACTTTTTAAAGTCAGAGTAATCATTCATGACATTAAAAAATTGTGAGCTTTCTTATCTAACTAAATCATAAGTGTAAAAGGTGACTGCTGTTAAATCGTGCTATTTTTCCTGATAAATCGTACATGTTAATGTTTTCTATAACTTGTTGCGAAGTAAGACTGCATTTTCAAATTCTTTATAGGAAAAATTACACCTAAATGTAATATTTCTTTCCTTAATACTTATTAATTAAAAATATTAGATAAAGGATAAAATGGTACCTAAACTGAAACCCAGCTAATGATAACGATATCAAAGAATTGGTCTTAATTTCAATTAAGTTTTTTTAAAACTTTTCGTAGATCGGTAAAATACGAAAGAATAAAAATAATTCGTCAAAGCAAAAAAATTCAGTAATAGTCAAATGTATGTTTGTCGTTGTGACATTGTTAGTTATAAGATTGGCTGGTGTTTCAGGTTTGTTTGTAATAAGCCTGTCAGCATATTGCATTTGTTCACTCAAAATGTCATTTGCGCATGAGAAATAAAAATTAAAGGCGATAATTTTTCGGTATGTGTGAGAATTCGCCACAAGTCTGAACCTATAGGAGCTATGCTACCTTTCTACCAATGTTGGTCATGTTGTATTTGGCTATAAATAGGCCTAGAGCGTCAATCCAATAATCAATCTTTTCTCCTGTTTTCACTGGCACGTCAGGTGTGACAGGTGCAATCACTAGCTGCTATGATTTCCTTCACGTAATGCTGCCAAATTGGGCATCTCGCGTAGAGAGACAATACCCTTCACATATCCCTATGCATACATGTACATGTATACAGTACAGTGCTTGCTCTCAATCGGTATTCGGCGTTGAAGCACTATTGAAACAAACACTCGCAAATCTGCAGTTTGTGGTAGAAAAAAGCTTGGACGCGTCTCAAGCAACCCTCGCGTTCTCTGCTCCAAATATTCTACTTGCAAAACCCCAGGTGTTTCTGACAGTTCATGAATTAACGTTTTAGTAGCTTTTCCTTTCGGAATAGGTAATGTTACGTTGTGAATCTGCACACAGTAGAACACCTATTCGGAAAGTAGCATGCATATAGCTAGGCCTGGAAACCATTAATTAAGCGTTGCATTAAGCTATGCCAAACATATGGAAACTGTTTTTCTTACACTGAATCCTTCTTTAAAAAACTAAACTGCCTGCATAACATTAACAAAATGAAATTATAACTATTTTAAATTAAAGACATGTATTTAAAAAACATGTTATAAATCTTTCATGTTCTTTTGTTCTTTAATGGAATGAGTATTTCTGCATGTGATTGGAATGGAATTTATTGTTACAAAAATTTAGACTATGTACTCGTAAAATAACAGCAAATAACACCTTCTGATTGGAGTCAGAATAGAAAACGTACGTTAGTGATTTCACTTAATTAAAAATTATTTAAACTGAATAAAAAAATTAAGTGAATTTGGAGCTGTCCTGTGATGTGTGTATATACTGTATATACATGATCTGATATTTTCCACGTTGGAAATTCCTCGATTCATTGTTCGACTAAACTGAGTTGTACAGTAATTATCAAACATTTTCAGCTTTGATCTTAATGGCATTAGATGTTCTAAAGCAACTAACAAATTCTGCAGGACTTAGTGGTGAGGTAAACGAAGCACACGTGCTATTACAATATGCAAATGTCTCTACATGTGCAGCGATGCATGTACGCCAGATGTGAATGCGAAAAATACCCGCTAGTTTATGAAACAGATTTCCAGTAATAAATGCATATTTGCTTGAGCCAACATTTATTCAGCTCCCATATCCATTTGCACATGCAAGTGCGTATAAAATAGCCAATGTGATTAATCTTTAATGGAAACGCACGTAAGTAAACAATAATAGCAGGGGCTCCTGCTGACTCGGAAACTTGGATAATTATCCTTGATATCCTTTATACACGGCAGCATTTTGCTTCATTACTCCATGGTTTATGTAGGCCCAACTCAAATTTACAGCTTGAATAATCACGCATAAATTGGACACAAACGCGCGTTTAGACGAGCGAGCAATCATAGAGCAAAAGCAAAGTAATTTAAAGAAACGACTGGAGTTTTTGAATTTGTTTAATTTTGAGCCCAAGGTAAATATTAATGGTGTATGGCATTGTGCGTGATGTCAGTTTTCATGTGCAATTTCGGGCAAGGTGTCCAAAATTGTCTGCATCGCTTTAAGCCTGAACCGGTCTATTTGTATTAAAGATTGGCAGATTTGCAGAATTACTTCAATTTCGTATCCTATTGCCATTAAATGAATTCCATGGTTTGGTTGCTGTTAACCAGCAACTACTTTTCTCCTCCGTTCTTGCCTTTTTTATCTTTCATTTAATTGTATTTTAAAGTATTAAGACGCATTAGGGAAACAGTTTTGAATTTTGAATCGATGAAAAAGCTAAATTGTAATTAGTTCAGAAAGTTTAATGAAACACATGCAATACACGCTTTTGACACACGAATTGCAGTTTGTACGTTTTTAAAAGAATTCCTTGCAGGGTTACTTATGAATGTTAAAACGAAATCAATATCTGCGATGCAAATATGAGCTGTTTGCTTTTTTTAAAAAAATCAATACCTTGCCTATTTCGAGTTGAGAAAGCGCTACTGCTCAGGCATTTTAATTTGAACGCATGATTTTCACATCTATTTTCCTCTACGAGATGCTCAACTCTGGTTAACTTCGGTATGTCGAGTGACCCTTGCTGCGCTACTAAGTTTGGATTTCCACACACAATTTGATTACATTCACATTTTTATTACACGGCGTTGCCTAATTACACCACGCACTTTGCACAAGCCAGATCGATACGCAACGCTCTCATTTTTTCCAATTAGTGCAAACTGGAAGCCGTTTTACTTTTCCTAGCCTGACCCCTAGATAGTCATGCACGGCTACCTCGGACCAATTGTAGTCCTTTTGGGGATACCCAAAAAAGTGGATGTTGCAAGGAGAAATCGTTTCTTTCTTCCATCCACTCTGCGGATGTGCCGACTAGTTGATTTCAAATTTCTGCATCGGCGTAATTGCAACGGTAGCTCGATTGCTCTCAATTTGCGAATATTGTCGTGTCTTCCTCGAGATATCTGCACGTTTTTTTGCCCCGGTCCTTCGAGGATTCGTTACAGAAACAATTTCTTTTGGGGAATTCACAATTACTTATTGAATGCGCTGCAGACATGCATGCACTTGCGTCAACTCCTTGACTTGTAATTGCAAAAGCCTTATCTTAAACTTGGAAGAACTTGATTCGAAGGCTTTCGGTGAACTCGCAGGCCTCAGATTTTTATGATTGAGACTTCGTATATGCAGAACATATTTGCAAAGTGGTGGAGCTTAAAACAAACGTTATGGCCAAATTGTTGATGGACGAAGAAAGTTTTATTCATCAAATCTAGGTCATTTTCTGCGACCGAATTTAATACACATGCATACTAACAGTTGTTTCCAATCATTCCATTTCGACATCTTTCTTATGTTTTTAGACATGCTGCATCTTTTTTAAAAAAAAATTAAAATGCTATTTGAAAATTTGATTTTTGATTGTTTCGAGATCTCGAAATTCAATTTTTACTTGCTTTTCTGGAAATGCTGTTCAATAACTGTTTCCCTTCTCCCCTCCAACACTTCCTTAGTCTCTTGAGTAGCCCCGTTTTTAAGAATTGTCAGATTGCATCGCGAACAAACACATTTCCACGGGTGTAAGGAAACAACCTGCTTCCGAAGTCAAATACTATTTTGACATGACAGTACGTGGTTTGTTATGTTTTGGAGATTGAGTATTGACAATGCCACTTCTTGTTTTGAATGTGATATATGGGTACTGCTATTACTGCTCATAGAATCTTAACATCTGAACAGACGTCGTTCCTTTCAAGCTGCTTTATTTCGTTGCCCATTTGAATGCGTTGCATCCCAGAAGCATGCAGTCATTCTTATCGTTTTGCTGCCTTTTCTATCGTATGGTCAATGAGTAAACATATCACATAACTGTGTACGCGTGTCACGCCCAAAAATAATATTCATGCGGTATCACATTACTTCTTAATTCCATGTTTACATTAACTTGTTCTGGTTAGGCTATTAGATTTCGTGCTAATAGATCCAATTATGCTTTGTCTAGTTTAATCTTGGGTGGGGCACTTTCATACGGCATGGATCGGGAGGCCATGCTCACGTGTGTAGACACTTTTCCGATATCATTATGAACAGCAGGGGTTTATTAAATTCACGCGTTTTGGTTGTTTTTTTTGTTAATTATCTAATTATTACACTATTACTGTTGATACAACAGAGGCAAGAGCAGCTTTCTTCAACTTCGCAGCACGTGAGTGAACCTCGAAAGTGCAGTTGTTCCAGCTGACATTTGCTGACAAAATATTGCACCAAACATGAGGGTTAATGCATCATGATATTGCAGATACATGTATATGAGCAAGTCATTATATAATATGCTCATTAAAGTTTCTACTCATTAGCTTTTTGTTATCTCCAGCCTGGTTATCTCGCGCCCTGCAAATGATCTTGAATCGCCTAAAAATACATCATTTGGTAGCCCTAATGTTTTGTGTGTGTCTACAATGTATATGGCTGTTAGGTTAGAGCTTGGCAAAACTGTTACAGTAGAAAACTTCCATTAATATTTTTTCAATATATTTAGACTTCGGGTAAGGTTGTTCGATTATTAACAAATAAAAATATGCCAAGTAAAGTATCAGGAAAGTTAATAAAAAATACTGGCGGCTTACAGTCCATGGATGTTATCTAGGTTGTGTTAATTGATGTAGGTGCATACTACATGGAAGATCGAAAATCGTGTGAAAGGTTGGTTATTCTGATGGAAGGCTTATTGAAGACATTTTTAAATAACCGCAAATAATGGTAAAGATAAGCTACGCCATCACACGATTTGCTTTAACAATTCTGTGGGATACATTATGCTGCTTGCATGCATGCGGTAACGACCTACATTTACTATTATTAATAACCTGAATATATTTAGGCCTGTTATCCTTTGCATCCGAATAAAACATTAATTGGCTAAATTTGCATTCGGCCAAGCATTTTATGGCAACCATTCCCTCCCTCATTAGGTCTACGCTGCCGCCACTAACAGCGCAGTCTAACGATTACTGAATGTTACCAAAGCTTTTTTTGTTGACTGCTGTTTAAAAATGATTTGCTTGCTTAAATCGGGTAATGATCAATTCCCCAGTGTGGTTGCTCGATGCCAATAAATATGGGACAGGATTTAATGCTTTTGAGTGTGGAATAATTAACGGCTGTCTTATGGCACTAATTGATAAAATGAGCATGGAAAACCTTTTTTAAATGAAATATTGGACGATTAATGGCAAACAGCAATTAGCGCGTGTCACAACACGCGAGCGTTGTTACTAAAATGGGAAAAGGCTGCTGCTGCTGCATGCTTGCTAACATGTTTATGTAAATGAAAGACAGACTGCTTGCTTCGCAGATTCTCCTGCATTATAACGGTATATCACATGATTATTAATTCATATTATGCACATGTACAGTGTAAGACAAACGCATTTTTGTTCTGAATATTTGAAATATAATATTCAAAAGTAATTAAAATTGTAAAATGGAGGTAACAACCGCTATGATGTGCAGATCAATATTCTTTAGACATGGTTATATTTTAGCCATAAAAATAGGGGAAGTTAGGGACTAAACGCATTTTAAATCCAGTTAAGTTTCTTATAAAATTTTCTGAATTTCACCTCATGACATCGTTGTTTGCTTCTAATTTCACAATTCATGTTTACTAATTACTCTAGGCAAAAATATACGATTAATTCGTCAAGCATAGATGCCTATCGTGAATTGTGAAATGCAAAATTAATTTAAAAAAAAGTTACAATTAACTTTTCTCAAATCGTTATTTAGTTAATATATTTACAATCAAATAATTCGCTTCAAACTTTCGTCGGATAATCAGTGTTTTAGATCGGACAATACAAACAGAAAAAGTTGCCCATTTCGCCACACTTTTTCGGGTTCAAAAGTCACCTCTGCCCATATATCAAACATGGCTACGCCCTGAAGATAACAGGTCACTTCTTTTTTGATTTGAATAAAAAAGGGACACCCAGCGCCGCAATTTCGTTGCAGACGTGGATGTCTTCGTCAATCCTTTTGATTTGCATGCGAGTTTCATTTTCGTTATTGAAGTAAGCCTATTCATCAAAATCGTGACGTGATTTAAGAGATGCTCCAGCGCGCCCAATAATCCCTCGTTCTATGCTAGCATTTGGTTTTATCACCGCACCAATCTCGGCATATCATTGCTCGAAATCGATAGCAGCATACGCCCTTAATTCATCAAAGATTATGCGTATGAAAAAAGTTGGGCGCTTTAATATCGACGGGGGAGGCATTTGCGAGGATGCTCGAGGTGGAGAATATTATATGGGACATAACTGTGCGGACGCAGGCTTGGACGGAATTTCAAACGCATATTTTAGCGGTCAAGAAATCGTGGTGGCCTGTCATAAAACAATGAGCTCTCGATTTCAGAATATTATCAGACATGTTAATTTCATCCCATCACTTTGCCTTCAAATACCAGCAAAGGAGCTCGTGAAAGGCCACCAGGGGGATGCCTGCGTGATTAAAGTACATGTACCTATTCTCCACTTAGTTTTTTATTTTCCGGAGCGTATATTCGCCATATTGAAGATATGAAAGGCTTTTTCCAAAAGACCACAATATTTATACAAACATGTTAAACTCCGCTGATTGTTGTGGGCGCAATTTTTCCTCTTAAACCGGGACTTTGTAGTGAGACCAAAGAATTGCTGCTTGCCAGGAGAGTGTGAAGTGATAAAAATGTGGAGAAATGCATGTCAGGAAATGTTAAGGAGAGCTCCTTCAAGAAGGCAGATCTATGATCACTTCATAAGTAATCAGATACTTTTAATTTTAAATGTGTAAAAGTTGCCAAATTCCGATTGATGGTTGATAAGGTCAATGAGAGCGTTTTCTGTGTGTGCGATTTTTCTTTATATTCATGATTGCAGTATAAGTAATAGTTCATTGATCCGCAATTAAAGTGTTTCTGAAATCAAGGTAAACATTTTACCATCTTCACAATCAACTAAACAGCAGTTTAAATGCCGATGGCGAATTGGTTTTTCAAAACTTGCCTAATTTTATTCCATTCTCTAAGCTTAAATAACATTAGTTTGCACGATGATGCTAAAAATTCAGTTAAACACGTGCATCTATTTTTTTCTTCTTCGGCGTTCTAGGCCTCGTCGACTTGTTCTGCTTGTTCTTGCATAGATTTGTTGTCATTACGAATTTCATTACCACACGTGAAAACCTGATGCAACGCCCGGGCTGCATTAGTAGTAGCTGATAAACTGAAAAGTATAACCAATTACCGCCTATAAATAAGTTGATGTCTGTTTGGCCCGGATGATAATGGTGAAGATACGGACTTAGGTGGCATTGACGGTGCGCAGGAAGCAGCCCCCAATGCATTATGGATAACTGCAGCGATGCGCTCTATTCCGCCAGTGCTACAGACGTGCTTATCTCTGCTGTTTGCATGCCCGTAATGTATTTGCACACCTCGATTGACAGAATGTTTTTGCTGCACGGCGAATGCGACCTCCGTGGCGCACAAGTGCAGCGTGCAAGAGATGACAGAAGAGATAGATCAAGTGTATGATTGAACAAGGGGCTGCACTGAAATATGCACGCATTCTTGTTTCCGGATAAGTGTTTTCGAAATGAGCAGTTTGGGTTCGGGTCCCATCGAGCATCAGGGGCCCTTCTACCGTTTCAATTTGTATGCCTACGCACTTTGGCAGACGTTACTGCACTTCCAGAAAATTGCTTCCGCTTTTTATCATATAAGAACATGGCTTGTGCCGTTATGAGGGTGGCGGCCAAGACTTGCTCATATTGGCATAACGACGAAGGCATTGCAGGCTGCTACTGTGCAGGAAAAGAGCGCCACCTGTGACCTGTGGTAAGGTAACATTGTCGTACAAATACGCTGTATATTCATTGGTTTTGTTCGACAATAAGACACACGAATCATATGCCCACGGGCCACCCTTATGCGTAAAAAGCTAGCTTTAAACATGTAAATAAACATGTTTGAAACACGTACTTGTCTTGCATGTACAACATGTTTTAAGCATTTAAGTTAACGGTCGGACTTGTATGACACATATTAATAGCTAATACTCGATTAATAAAGGTGGCTATCCGAAAACTTCAATAATTTCTCGTACGTGTACAGTGTATGTCATTTGCAAGCTTACCATGAAGGACTTGGCATTTGCCCAACATAGGTTTCAAGGATGTCAGATATATTACTGTATTTTGAAAACATGGAATATTTCGAGGTTAATTTACACATGGGCCTAGTTATAAATAGAGTAAATTTAACTGCTTTACATCGCAATTGTTTTGTATAGTATGAACATTGCTATGCCTCTTAACCTGATAGCATTCCAGCTCAATTTTAGATTTATTTTCAGGTTAATTGCATGTTGCTTCTACCAATACATTAGTGTAATACTGTATTGTAATACCAATCATATAGACACTGCGTTGTTATAGCCTGTGGCCAATAGATATTCCATTTCAACTACATCAGTTGGCAGAAAATTACCGTATTTTAACATACCTATTATTTAAATTGAAGTTTGCCGGTCAGTGAGCTGGATTTCTCACTGACAGTGGTGATCGACGCAAAATTAACAAAGTAAGCCTTAATGTATTTAATGTCAATTGATATATGTGGGTTGCGAATTCCTGAGATTGATCCTCCATCCGGGGAAGTTTTTGCTCACTTCACATTCTCATGCATTATTTACAAATATAGTTAACTCGCCTGAAAATGTATTCAACTGAAAAGCCGTGTTATCTATAGTTGACTGCTTAGTATAAACTACATGTTTTTATTTCATGCACAATGTTATTCGAAAAGCCGGAAACGCAGGCTATTTTAAACTTTTAAAGAATGCATGCGTGCAATTCAAGTTGTTGCTACAGAAGATTGAGGGTAAGTTGTCATGACCATTAGCTTGTACTGTATTAGAATTCACTGAACAAACAGCATCTTACTTGTTTATAATGTGACTTGAAAAATGTAAACTTTTCAAGGGAACTTTTCTTGCTGATGTGCAAATAATAATGGAGGGAAAAACATTCATAAATAAGTGAATTTCACGTGATTTTTGGTTTTCGTCGTCAACATTATGCTTCTGTTTGTAATATTCAGGAATAATTGTTTAATAACGTTTTAATAGCTTACTTACTATCTGTTATATTAAGTCCTTTACTGCAAACAAAACGAATTTATTAAATGTCCTAATTCTTAAATTCATTGGCTTCTGGATAAGGGAGTCGGGGACGTCTTCACCACTTTCCAATAAACTCGTGTACAAGTATTTTTGTCAACAAGCAAATCATTAGTCATTCTTTTAAATGTGTAAAAAAACATTTTGCTCTGACATGGTCTTAAAAATCGGCAATTTATAGCAAACATGCATCGAAAAATTGAGAGCGAAGTTTTTTCCCCGCATTTCCACCATCAGCTAGTGTTGATGATAATGATGATGCCTAAATCTGAGTCCAATAATTCATAGGCCGGGCTTGCACAAACCCTCGAAAATACTCAATTTATCAACTGGAAAAGCTTCTGAGACATGCAAAGGATGATCCACGTTATTAATGTTACATCCGTGGATATCATGTGAAGGCAATGTACATGTAGATGATAATAGAAAAAAAAATACATTCAGGCCTTAACTCATTAGGTGTAATCTAAAAATCACATTTTAATAAAAATAATCGTTTACGATGGTCACCAGTGACCTTTGTAAAACAACAACAACAACAACAACAAAAAACATGAAATGCTATTATTTTTAACGGGCGAAGTTGATTGCAATAGCAACGGAACCGCCTACGTGTTTATTGATCAATCGTTGAATTGAGTACCATCTAACTTACATAAAATAAGAGTTGACAGAATGTCGACGCTAGTAACGTTACGGAGTGGTGGATACATTACAATCCCTGGACGATTCCTTGCACTTACGGAAAAGCCCAACTGAAAGCATGACTTCAACAAGCACCTGTGAGCTGTTCAAGAAATTTATAATTTTATTAAAATAGTACAAACGGGGAAAAAAATGAAGTTTCTGCTTGGCAGGGAATTAAAGAGCCATAAAGTTGCCATTAACAGATGGCCATTGCTTTTTGCCGAAAAAAGGTGTTTAATGGCGCATACCTGGTTCGTCTACTCTTTCTCCGTGGGTCGGTGTCCTCTTTATTTTTCACGGCCTGCACCTCCTCGAAGGAGGAGTGCGCTGGAATTCCTCAGCTTTTTAGGGTGGATTAACTGGCAAAAATGCCTACGTTTGGGGGGTAGTAGTTTTGTAGTACAGTGGGTTTGTTGCCTCTTCCTCCCCAGTGTAACTCACCTTTCGCCCCACTTTTGCCCCCGGGGCTAACGGTGGGATGCGAATCTCCAGCACGTCTTGACCCTGCCAGGACGAGAGAGCGTGTTTCAAAAGTTTTCAACGTTTTTTTGTGCCTAGTTTTCGAAGACCTATTACAAGCCGCTAAACCGGCAACCAGTCGTCGGCGTTGTTGTTCTTTCGCGCTCAGATTGTCTTTTCTCCACTTTCGTTTCCACACTTGTTAAGGAAGAAAGTAGGCCACGCTAGCAAAAGCTTCGAAAAGTGATGGTAATGCTTATATTGCTCTTTAAATTGCCACCAAAAACTGTACCTACAGGTAACGGTTGAATACGATGGGCCACACGTTTCAAATGTACGATCGAATAACATGTTGCCTGCTTAATGATGTGAAACATGGGAGCTTGTGTAACAGAAACATGCGTCTGAGCAATAAGTAAACTACATGAAGTGACGTTATGCTGGAATGAAAACAGTTTTTAACTTGTTTTTTTTTTGCGCATTAATGTTGCTAATTTATGAATTAAAAATCTATTAAGAATAAATAACTGGGCCCTAAAATGCATTTTTGTTTCTAACCGTTATGCTGTAGATTAGTTAGTTTTAAATCCAATGCCCTATTGTCAGCAAGGATATGTCATATGTTACGGGGTGTAATGCATCAACTCAAGTTTAATTCAATTCATCTGAGTGCTCTAATATCAGCAAAAATATTTCATGTGGTAGGGGGTGTAATCCATCAACCCATTTTAAATTTTTGTTTTATTTAGCAGTTATCACCGTATTTTGATGGTCACCATCATAATTGCCAAACTGATTTTCTGTTAGCTTAGGATGGCCACACTGAAACGTTCGTTAACTTTTTCGATGGGTTAAGATACTTCTTTCAGCTTCGTTTTGCACTCAAGTAAGCGAATTCTTAGTATTGAGTCTTCCAAAACGCCTCATTCAATCATTGTTTCTCCGAGACGTCATCTTGAGCTGTCCATATCTCAAAACGTTTTTGGTCCATGCCGACTGCATAATTGGAGATTCTTGTCCTACAATTTCTATTCTGGTTTTCTCCGCTTCGTGATTCGCTTGGATGAAAGACTAATTGGAAAAAAAAATGCATACTCATTTTCATGGGATTATATTTGAGAAAAGTTTGCCTCTCACTCGTTATTACCCTCAATTTTCTCCTTCGGACACGCACCGCTAAACTAACGTGAACCATCAGGCGACCACGAATAAACCTTGCACTCCTTGTCGAACATATCTGTACTTTAAAGTAAAACAAACATCAGCTTACAATATTTCAGTGCTGTTAAAATTCCTAGTAATTGAAGATAAGAAATCAATGTTGACCAATGATTCATTTCGCTGACCCAAATTCAAGACAGCGCCTAAATATTCGTATTCCAAAATTGGTATGCATGCATTGAAATTAAGTGAATACAATGACGATGATAATAATAACTGGACTTAACAAGCAACCTAATTAAGCATCAATTTTCTACCAGAGGCTTGATGCGACTAATTTATCCAGGCATACGTCTGACTTGTTCTTTTAAAAACAGCTTATTGTTCCCAACCTAAATTTTTAAAGGAATAATAAGTTAAAAAACTTTCATTGTTTTAAATAATAAGTTAATTACCCAAAAATAAATGCTGTGTTCTTAAGTAAATCTGACACGCAATGTTGCCAAACTTGACACTTGCTATTTAACTTCATTTTTAGTTCTTTATTTTTTGACAAAAAAGTTTTAAGCTGATTCGTTGAATGCAATGATGAGTTTTACATTTATCATTCAAGTTCATTGTCTGAGATCCGATTTACCAAAATTTGCGGTGTGACATATGTTTTAAGTAATTCTTTTTAACCGTATAACTACAAGTACTATACATTGTAGGCTATATTATTCCTTTTGTGGTTGTGGCACTCTTCATAATTTCTCTCTCAAAACTTACGAGTGACCCCACCGGTCTGCCTCAGATTAAACGATGCCGGTTGTAGGTCATAAAGTCGTTTCTCTTGCTTGTAGGATTTAATTAGGTAACCCTTAGAGGGCATACCCTGGTCATCACTCTCCTCTCGCAGAAATATTCTCCATTTTAATAATCCTGCGCGTTGTTAATGTCATCATCATTAGTGCTAAGTAATTATGCAAAGCATAATTTCAGCCAGATTTTCTGTTTGGAACATACTCAAGTGGGAGCGTCGCGACATTGGTTAACACGCGTGTAACTCATCTGGGATCCATTGTAATTTCGTGTTTTAAATCACAAGTTCGCTGAATCTGCGAAATTAAGGTGATATGAATGCATGTAGCTTCACCTGATTAGCTGACGATGATTTTTGTGGGCTAATTTTTGAGAAGGATGCCTGCTCACAACTGGTCCTGCAAAATTAACATTCCAATAACTAACGCTGCAATACAGTCGCCTTATAATTTAGTTTTTATTATTGTCGTGCATTACATATGTATTCGAAAATTTTAGTTTCTATTTCATAATTACATGTCCTAATTTTTTTTCTCTTGTTCACTATAGGTAAGTCGATTTCTAGTCAAACTTCTTGATCGTGATCTGACGTGTTTGGTGAGTGTCTTGTTTAATATATCCATTATAATCAGGCAAGATTGGCTTTGATATAATTTTTGTATAATTTCCCTAAAATAATCAAGGTTGCATTATCATTGAGTGTCATGTGCCAAATTCTGCTCGCTTCGAATTCCGTTGATACTACTCTAGTCTATTCGGTACCCTACAGCAGTGGTCCCCAACCCAAATGGTACCGGGCCGCTCAAGGAACAGGAAATTATTCTCATTGCTTTAGCGTTCTAGTGAGTTAAAATGTTAAGATTACATTATATTCATTTTTTGATGTAACTGTATTTTATTTTGAAGGCAAGTTTAAATACAATTAAATTAAAATTATTAAATCAAAACAATCTAAAATAT